>VWYI01004874.1:287950-307275 GCA_013399455.1 Anthoscopus minutus | reverse complement strand
CAGGGAAGGGCAGGGAAGGGCAGGGAAGGGAAGGGCAGGGCAGGGCAGGGCAGGGCAGGGAAGGGCAGGGAAGGACAGGGCTGGGCAGGGCAGGGCAGGGCAGGGCAGGACAGGGCAGGGCAGGGCAGCACTCACTCTGCTCGCAGCGGGTGCCTGTGTACCCGGCCTCGCACAGGCACTGCCCGGTCTCGGCGCTGCAGCTGCCGTCGCTGTTGCTGCAGTTGCAGGTGTGGGCACAGTCAGGGCCCCAGCGCCCCAGGTCACAGGCTGGAAAAACACAGCAGGAGCCCATCACTGGTGTGTACCCCAGAGCACAGCGTGGGCACAACGTCCCCTGGGCACAGGGGCTGCAGAGAGGCCAGTGGCACTGCCAGCACCGGGCAGACAGAGCGAAGAAACCAAAGGGATTTCAGAGAGATTTCCCTGGCATGAAGACTGTGGGAGCCCAGGATGGAGGGAATATTTCTCTGCCTGTCCTGAGGACTCCTGACCCTCAGAAAAGCTCCCCTTTCAACCTCTGTCCATGGAGAAAGTTTCCAAAGCTTTCTGACGGGTTGGAAACAACCCAAGTCTGAATTAGATATTAGTGTAGTTAGTAGTTATTGTTTAGTGGAAAATGTATACTTTAGGTTTTATATAATATGGGGGTGTAAGTGAGGGTTCAAGATGGAGGATTGTAGGCCTTGCCTCAGTTTCCCTTCTCCTTCACTTACTCCATTTTCTGTAGTGTTAAAAGCACAGTCTTATTGGGTAGAGTTTGCTGCAGTGCCACGTTAGGTGAATAGATTGATAACTAATTATTGGTTGTACAGTAATAACAATACACATTTAGAATACATAGTGTTGGGATTGTTTGGTTTGTATCTAAGGGGACATTTTGTCTCCTTGAGGGCAGAATGGCCTCATGCTTGTAAGAGAGCAGAGCCTGCACCATCCATGGCTCAGAACTTACAATAAGAAACCAATAAACAGTCTCTGAGGACCCAAAAAAGAAGTTCCTCTGCTGCATTCATAAAACCAAAGAAGAACTCAGGGGTTGGCCCGGCCAGGTCCAACAGAAGACAAGAACGGAGCGATGTCAGCACAGGCTGGCACAGGTCAGGGTGGCCCAGCAGCCGTACCTCGCTGGCAGTGGAGCCCCGTCCAGCCGGGCGGGCAGCTGCACGTCCCCGTCACCGGGTGGCAATGTCCCTCGTTCCCGCAGCTGCAGCTCAGCTGGCAGTCAGGGCCGAACCAGCCGGGTGGACACACTGCCAAGGGAAACAGGGAGGGACTGCAGGTGGCTGTTGGAGCCCCAGCCCTCGGCAGAGCTGCGAGCACCGACACAGCTCTGACACCCCGAGTGCAGGTGCTGAACGGGACCAGGGGCTCAGCGTTTTGCCTCCCTTTCTCCTGCTGCCCAAGTTACCCCAGTGGAGATGGGGCTAGAGGGACTCTGAAGTGCCCAGCCTGCACTCCAGTGAGTGGGGAAACAGAGACGTGCACAGCGCTCAGCCCCTGGTCGGTCGTTGGATGCTCCACTCGCTGGAGCAGGTGCTACAGCACAGCCAAAATATCCCCATTCCAGCTGGAGATAGACATCCCAGCTGAGGGAGCCACCCCAGCCTGCACTCACCATCCTGGCAGCGCTGGCCGGTGTAGCCGGGCAGGCACAGACAGGCTCCGGTGGCAGGGTCACAGCTGGCATTGTTGGCACAGTCAGGGCAGATCTCCTGGCAGCCCGGTCCCCAGAGACCCTCAGGGCAAGCTGGAGCGTGAGCAGACAGAGAACACCCGGCGGGGGATCAGAGGGAAATGTCTGACCTTTGGGGTTCCCTCTCGCCGTCATCGCTGCGCTCGTGCAAGACGTGGGCTTTTGTTGGCAGCACGTGGCTACCAGCGAGCACAGCACGGCCGTGCCTGCTCCACAGGCAGCGTGTGAGCCCTCTCTAAGTGCTATTCTGAGCTCACTCCAGGGTTTTCATGCCAATTTTGGATTTGCATCCACTTGCAGGGAGCTCCAAGGGTTCCTCAGTGGGAAACGCTGCTGCTGGCACAGGGACTCTGCGGCTGCCGTCACACCATGGACAGCACATCAGTCACTGCTCCAGGACCCGCTGGGAGTTGCAAAGAAGGAGCAAAAGGCTAAACTGCTAAAACTAGGGCAAGAATCCTTCTCCAACTGGTCCTAAGCTGCCTCGGGGCCTGGAAAAAAGGCAGCTTGAAATGTATGGTAGGCGCTGTGCAGTTCCATTGCTCAGCCAAACTCTTAGGAGCAGGACATCTCTATGTGACTAATACCTCCCAGCTGCTGCAATACTGCAGAATCATGCAAAAGATTTCAATTTCGGACTCTCCAGTTTTCCAGCAGTTAAAGAGTAATCTAGTGAAGGCAATTAAAAACACATCAAAAAAGAAGAGTTCCTCTCCTACATTAAGGACTGCAACAACTAAACCCATCTTTCTCATCGTGTTGTTTAAGACTCACCATCAAAAGCTGCATTTTTTTCTAATTTTCCGCAAAGATTAATCTAACAGTACTGGCTGTTTTTAAAATGAATTTTAGTAAAAGAAAAGTAATAGGTCTACACCTAAATCCCTCCCTCTATGCTGAAATTCCTGAGTGCTTGCTCTGCTGCCCGTGCTCACCTTGGGCACAGTCGTGTCCTGTCCGGCCAGGTGGGCAGTGGCACTGCCCCGTGCTCCTGTCGCAGGATGCTTCTCCACAAGCACAGGGATGCTGGCAGCCTGGCCCAAATGTCCCCTCAGGACACTCTGTGGGAGAACAGCAGGGTCAGAACTTCCTCCCCAAGGTGCCCAAGAGCATTTTACCGAGCTGGCCCTGCAGGCTGAAGGAGCCTCTGGGTGTGTGGGGAATAGCTCAGCTGTGAGAGACTCCCACCTGTGCTCCTCATGGTTTAGTGGGCATGGTGGTGTTTGCTCAGAGCTTGGATTTGGTGATCTTGGAGATCTTTTCCAACATTAATGATTCTGTGAGCCTGGGTGTGATCACTCTGTGAGGCACACTGGCCACCTCCAGCACTGCCACCGCTGCCCTGCTCTGTCTGCCTGACACTTCTGTCTTGTTGTGCGTCCTTTCAACAAGTATCTCTTTGTGCAGGAGTGACCACTCACATCCCCAGAAGCTGAGGCCAAACTGGTCTCCAGTCTTGGGACAAAGATTCTGCCCAAGCCACCCTGCTGTCTCTGGGCTGGGGTGCAGAACACCAGGGTCACATCCCCGCACCAAACCAGCCCTTTTGGCTTTTCCAACATGCTGTGAGGGGTTTTACCTCCCTGGCTGAATGCCTCCAGGATCTGAGCAGCAGGATTTGAAGAAGCAGCCAGGTTTGCAGCAGGACACAGATGGAAAGAAGGAAAAAGGAGCATCCTCCTCCAGAGGAGAAGTAAGTGCTTTTCCTTCCCTCTGCTCTGGATGCCAGCATGGTTCTGCTGATCCCAGCTCGGTTTGATCACTGTACCCCGTGCCACAACTCAGCAACCAGCTGGTGACACGCAAACTGAGGGTCCCAGACCAAAGATCCTTAAATCCTCTCTGAGTCCCCTACAAGAGCTCCACGCTCACCAAAGCAAACATTCTGTAAAGTTTCAGCAGAAGCAAACACACCGGCACTGACAAACCGCGGAGGAAACGCAGCGCCTCCATTTCCAGTGACACAGTGGAGTTTTTGTTATTCCTCCTCTTTGCTAATTGATGGCAGATGTTTGTCTTCACCCTTTAATAATTTCCAGATCCTAACAACAGCCAAGAGCCTACTATTTCTATACAAATATTTGTGTTATTTCCTGTGACTCCCCCCTACAGCCTTCAGCTCCTTTCTTACTCTTTTTAAAAATATCCCGAGCGGGAGCACCCAGCCTGAAAAGACTCCAGGAGCTCCATGGGGCCACAGCCTCCCCCCACAGGGGACTCAGGGCTGTCAGATCCTGCCAGGGAGCACAGCCCTGCAGGAGCTGCTCCCATCTCTCCTGCCAGCACTACAGCAGCACTTGCATTGGGATTTTTGCTGCTTTCTGCAGCTCTTGTTCCAACCAAGTCCTGTCAGAGATGGGGCTCTGCTCCATGACCCTGTGCTGGCAGATCCATGAGCTTGATGGTTGAAACTTCTGGGCTGGGGTGAAGCAGCCTTGGCTAAACATCAGTTAGTGCAGAAACTCCTGGGATGCTCCAATTCAAATCCAGATGCTGGACACTTCCAATCTCTTCATGCAGCATCTTCTGCTCCTGAAGTCTGTCTTCAACTTTTTGCATTTTCTGCAGGACTCAACCAGCTGAAGTGGGTTCAGGAGGCCCCAGCCCCACAAGAGCAGGGGTGGGTTGATTTTTCAGTCACCACTCAGCTCTGTGGTTGGCAGAACTTATTCTTTTCCAGGCACCGTGTTCATATTTTGTAATCATCACCTCGTGCCAATGACTCACTGCCTTTAGGTTCTCTCAAAGCACCTTTGTCTGCCCAAAGTGAAGCTCTCTGGCACACAAACTACACCCAGGATCTTGAAATCTGCACCCTCAGAGCCTGAGTGTTGGACACAGTTAGGCACACACAGAGCTGGGTACTTCAGTCACCATCCCATCAACTGGCCCTTCATGGGAAGAGCACAAAACTGCTCTAGGAGGCTCATACAGAGGCAGAAGTTTGAATCCTAATGTAAATTAAATGTTAAATACTCCTTTGCACTTGCAGATGAAACAGAGTTTCAATAAGGAATAGAGAACAGAGCAGAAAATGTGATACTGTTGTGCTGGGCAGGGATTGGCTGGAAAGGAAAAGACATCAAGACCAGGGAAAGATAATTACATCCCAATCACCTCCATCTACCAACAGAGATGTCCAGTGGCAAGGTGAAGTGAGACCTTGTTCTCCTTATCTGAATGAGGCTCATTTTATACAAGGAATTCACTCTCCCCCTTTAAAGAGGCAGCAGTGTCTCACAGAGGTGGCAGCTCCTGTGTCCCCTGGAGTCTCATCTGATCATCTGCAGTGGGCTGGGGCTCTCAGGGGATTCTGGAAGTGCTTTTGTGTTGTTTTGTGAAGCAAAATCGTAAGGACTGGTGACTTGCCAGCACACACAGAGCTGCCCTGCACAGCCCTGCCTTACCTTGGTCGCAGCGCTCGCCGTGGTAGCCTGGGGGACACTCCTTGTGACACTCCCCACTGACAGGGTCACAGGGCACTCCTGGAGAGCAGCTACACCTCTTCTTGCAGCCATCCCCGTAATACCCAGGGTCACAGCCTGTGGACAAGCATGATTAGAGAGAAAGAAGCTCTGAAATTACTCCTTGCCCCTGGCAGAGCCCGGCCCTGGGTGCTGAGCACCCTTCCAAGCTCCACCACCCACTGTCACAGCTGTCCCCACCACCACAGAGCTCCTGCTGACCACTGGACGTGGCTGAGTGTGCGCTCCTGAGTGAGCAAGAGGTGAGAGAGTCTGGGAGGGTGGAAAGCAGGCAGAGCTTTCCCCTGAGAAAATTAATGGGGAAAAGAGACCATGGGAGGAGAAAGCTCTGAGGGTGCTTTGTGGGAAGAGAATGACACCAGATGACACCAAGCTGGGTGTGAGTGTGCACCTGCTGAAGGGTGGGAGGGCTCTGCAGAGGGACCTAGACAAGCTGGATAGATGGGACAAATCCAGGGATATGAGGTTTAACAAGACCTGGGTCTTGCTCTTAGGCCACAGCAACCTCTGCAGAGTGGACAGAGTGGCTGGACAGCAGCCAGGCAGAAAGGGACTTGGGGGACTGATGGACAGCAGCTGGACATGAGCCAGCTGTGCCCAGGTGGCCAGGAAGGCCAATGGCCCCTGGCCTGGATCAGGAATGGTGTGGGCAGCAGGAGCAGGGCTGTGATTCCTCCCCTGTGCTCAGCACTGGCTGGGCAGCACCTCGAGTGCTGTGTCCAGTCCTGGGCTCCCAATTTAGGAAGGGCATGGAGGGGCTGGAGAGTGCCCAGAGAAGGGAAGAAGGCTGTGGAGGGGTCTGGGACACAAATCCTGTGAGGAGCAGCTGAGGGAGCTGGGGATGTTTATCCTGGAGGAGGCTCAGGAGAGGCCCCATCGCTCCCCACAGCTCCTGACAGGAGGGGCAGCCAGGGCGGGCCGGGCTCTGCTCCCAGGGAACGGCGACAGAAGGAGAGGACACAGCCTCAGTCTGTGCCAGGGGGGTTCAGGCTGGGCATCAGCAAGAAGTTCTTCACAAAGGGTGCCCAGGAGTTGGAATGAGCCGCCCAGGGAGGCGGCGGAGCCACCGTCCCTGGAGGTGTTTAAGGACAGCCTGGATGTGGCACTCAGTGCCATGCTCTGGGTGACAAGGTGGTGTTGGGTCACAGGACGGGCTTGATGACCCCAGAGGTGTTTTCCAGCCCAGCTGGATGTGTGAGCGTGGGTCTCACTCACGGTGCTCGCAGCGCTGGCCGCGGTAGCCGGGCTTGCAGCGGCAGGAGCCGTCCCTGGCGTCGCAGTCGCGCGAGTTGCGCTGCAGGCACTGGCACTCCTCAGAGCAGCCCACCCCGAACGCCCACCTGGGGCACGCTGCAGGGAAAGGGAAGAGCTGGTCAGAGAGCCAGGGTGAGAGGCAGAAAGCTCCTTGCTGCTGGATCTTTGTTTATTAATAACGGGCAAGGCTGCTGGCAGGCACTCCTGGCGCTTTATTTCCAGCATCAGCCTCAGGTGGGACGTGAAAGATGTTGAAAGCTCGTGGCATTACAACAGCAGCTGGAATTCTCTGGGTTAGAAGGCCTTTTTAAAACTTTCTAGCCAAGAGGGTAATGTTAAAAGCTTACAAGCATTTGCTTAAGCCAGTCATTAAAACTACATGTACTCTTTGCTTCTAACAATGTCTGCTTGTTGTGGCTTAAGAACAACAGATAAAGCTTCATTATTAAACTTACATTTTTCTATTATCTTGCTTACCATATTCTCTAAGGCCTATATCTACACAGCTCAAAAACACAGTCTTATTGTTTCCTGTCCTTGCATCTCTGCATTCTTGCATTCTTCTATTCTGAGATCTGCTTGCACACAGCTTCTGAGAGTTTTCTACCTTTTCTATTTCCCACACCTTCCCAGAAAAGCTGGGACCCGAGGGTAACAGCGAGGACAGGCATACCCAAGTGGCAGAACCGGCCGTACAAGCCGGGATCGCACAGACAGGCTCCGTAAATCCGATGGCAGTGACCCCGGTTGGCACAGTTGCACTTCTTCCTGCAGTGCTTCCCAAAAAATCCCTTGGGGCACCCTAGGAACAGAGAGAGGTTTCCTGGGAAGATGAGCCAGTTTCAGCAGGTCATTTTAATTGAGAGAAACACACTGGAACCAGAGCTGTGTGAGGCCAGGGATGCACCGAGGGAAGGGATGAAGCCAGGAAGAGAGTGATCAGATTCCCTGCACCAGCTCCAAATCAGCTGAGCAGTGTCACAGGGGATGGCACTTGCTGCCACTTGTCACCCACCAGCTCTGCACCAGCTACTCTGCTGGTTGGGACAGAAATAACCCACCCACAGGGCTCCAAGAGGTCAAGGCTGTCCTTGTGAGAAAGAAACCCATGAGGCTGCTCCTGCTGAAAAGCCACAGGGATATTTGCACTATTAAGTGAATAAAATTATTGTTTTTTCTCTGTTATGCTAAAGATCTCGATATTGGAAGCGCATGGCAGACAGGCTGTGTCAGCAGAGTGCTCTGGCCAGCAGCTGCCCAGCAGCACGTGCCTTGTCCCAATGAACAGAGGAGCACAGGAAATGCCACCCTGGGACAACAGAGCAATTCTGCATTGTTTATTTTAATTGCACCTTCCTGTTTTCTCTCTGTCCCCCTCAATCACCTCCTTCCTACAGAAAGAAGAGGTCGGGGTATCTCTTGTGTTCATTTGCATTCTGCTTCACTCTCCTCCTTTGGTAATAGCTCCCATATGCTCCCAACATGTGACTGAAGTCCTTTTGTCTGAATCTCTGATTGTCTCCCTCTTTCTGGTTTTCAAATTATGTCCCCCAAATTTTAACCCATTGGGAGCGAGAAATGAGCACCACCAGCAGCAACACCTCCTTTAGGCACTTTGGGTAATTACTGCTGTCACAGATTTCCAATGCTGGAAAATGGTGGGAAATACCTCCACGGTTTCCACGGAAATTACCCATGGAAATTATGGGTTTGACATTCTTTCCTGTGTCTGCCCCATGAAGTAGAGATCTCTGCCCCCAGTCATGGATGAGCAGTGAACAGGCACTGAAAAGTCTTTGAGAACAAGAGAGAAAGACAAGACAGAACACCTGTTTTGTGAGGGAAGAGTGCCATTTACCACTCCTTTTGCTTTCTGAAATTACATTTTTCCACACAGGACTCTGTGGCTGATGGACTTGGAGCAGGAATGTGTTCAAGCCTCCCTCACTGGGATGGCTCAACAAGAAAGCTGAAAGATGCTACAAAAGAACCAGAGTAGGCAACCCCATAGCAAACACTTCCAGGCTTCGGAGAAGCACATCTGGGACATCCGAGAGCGCCATCAGCAATGGCCAGAACAGCCATTGATCCAGCCATGGCAAATCCCTGCTAAGACACTGACACCAGGAAGGAACAGGACAGGGATGGCCCCCAGCACCACCAGGAGGGTGAGGGGACACTGCACTCACCGTCCTGGCAGAGCTCTCCGGCCACGCCGGGCGGGCAGCGGCAGGCGCCGGTGGCAGGGTCACAGGTGCCACCGTTCTGGCACCGGCAGCTCTGGCTGCAGTTGCTGCCGAAGGTGCCAGCCGGGCAAGCTGGGGAGGGAGAAGGAGATGAGGCTCAGCCTGGCCACAGCCTCACAGGGCTTCACCCACTGCACGCCCCAGAGCACAGGACAGAGCTGCCACCCACTCTGGTTGCAGAGCAGGCCGGTCCAGCCGGCCGGGCAGTGGCAGCCGCCGCCCTCGGCAGCGCAGGTGGCTCCGTTCTCGCAGTCGTCGCAGGTGAGGCTGCAGTCGGGGCCAAACGTGTGCTCCAGGCAGACTGCAACGAGAGGCACTGCAGGTGAGAACCTCCCCGAGGCTGCTGCAGCAGCCTTGGGAACTCGGGCAGAGAAACCTCCGTGTGGAGGCTGCAAGAGAGCTAAGCACAAAAGCTCAACAGGCTCAGTGTGTCCACCAAACCAATAAACCCAGCCTGCACCGTTATTCCTGAAGAGTTCCAAGCAAAGCATGGCACTGACCGCTGCTGCACAATGCCCACCGAATTTCTCTGACAGCGTGTGCTCCCCTCGTGCTTCCATCTCTTCCTCCTCTTCCTCATAGTCATCACTGAAGATCTGGGTGAACTCATCTCGCAGGATGGCGACGTGAGGGATGGGGCGGATGATGGGGCGCCGGCCATCCAGGGCCTCCACCGTGTCCTCTGTGGCTGGGCAGCAGGGACAGAGGTGACAGTGTCACAGGAGGAAAGGAGACAAGGTCTCTGGGAGGTGAGCAGTGGGACAGGACCTCTGCAAGAGCAAAGGGAAACCTGAACTCTCTGTGAGGGGCTCAGGTTTGCAGCACTGATCTTGGTCTGTTTTGACACCTCTAAAGCTTTCCCAGGTTGTTTGTTCAGGGATTTTTTGGCTAGAGTGGGCCCAGGTCAGGTACGTGATCTCAAGACCTCAGTACTGCTACAAATAAATAATCTATTATTTCTTACAAGGAAAAGCTGGGGAGGCTGCTGACTGTGGAAGGGGCTCTGGCTCTGTGTTTAACACGGAGCCACCACTGCAGGCTGTGTAGCTGTTGGAGGCACAGCTGTGCCAGAACTCCCTGCACTTCTTTGGACAGTGCTGTGAACGAGGCTGAAACAGGACTGGTCCTGTCTGGGAAAGCTTTCCAGGGCTGGGGTGAGGCACTGGCACTGCTCAGGTGCTGTGAAGGAGTTGAAAGAGGTGAGGTGCAGTCTGTGTGCTTGGGCAGGAGGCAGAGGAGGGACCCAGTGCCCAGCCTGAGGCTGCTCTGACGAGGCACTTACAGATGCAGCTCCTTCTGTCTTCATCCAGCTTGTGCCCAATGTCACAGCCACACTGGAACGACCCTGGCTGGTTCTGGCACGTCTGTTCACACCCACCGTTGTTTGCAGAGCACTCATCCACATCTACAAAACACGGGACACTCCCATGGGACAGGAGCAGAGACAAGGGCTCAGCCATGGCTGGTGGCATCCTATCTGCTAAATACCGACTCTAAAAATGGAGCTAAACCACCTCAGGGATTAGGGATGCCCGGGTTTCAACAAAAAATGTGCAGGGCTTCAGTTCCCATCCATTATTAATTGCGTAGGAACAGGTGGGTGTGTCTGGCTCCTTCCCCTGGGAAATGTTGTTGAGAGCTTTGGAAGTGAGAACACTTAGGGGGATTTTTCCCCACATTATTTCTGTTGAGAAGGTGACTCATCAGAAAGATGGCGGGAAAACTTGTAGGAGCTGGGAGAAACAGGAAGAAATGCCTGGCTTTTGGCAACCAGGTAGGACAATTTCTTGTTCTCCTAATTAAAAGCTTCATTAGTCACTGTCTTGGCTGTGTTTTATACAGACACTGTTATTTGTCTTTATTTCTTGGGTGAAAGTGATGGGCAGTGTTACCCTCTGGGGTTGAACATCAAATGGTTTCTGTGAATTAATGGGGTCAAGCCTGACCCCATTAAGTCTGAGTTAGACTTTGATGTGTTCAAAAACCCCATTGCCCCTCACCAGCTGGGCTGGGCTTTGCGTAGGGGTTAGAACTGAGCTGCCCAACGCTAAACAAACTGAGGAGAGTGACAGCAGGCAAATTAGAAGTAGAGGGGCCTATTCCCTGTGTGTCCCTGGCTCTGCCTGGAGCCCAGCGAGGTGTTGGCACTCACCATCACAGCCACAGCCATCCGTGCTGAGCCTGAACCCGGCGTGGCAGGAGCACTCGTAGCCCCCAGGGTAATTGTAACAGTCTTGCTGACAACAGTGAGAGCCGGTGTCACACTCATTGATATCTGAATGAGAGACAAAGGGTGTTAATGCACTGCAGAGTGGTGACAGGATCTGTTAAACTGCTCCCTGACTAGTTCTGGTAAGCTTTTACTGATCTGCTGCCAGATGCTGAGCCAGGGTTCTCGAGTTCCACTTGAAACCAGGGAGCTTTGTGCTAGCAGATCATGCCCCCCATCGAGGGAGGAATCCTGAGTCCTTGAGGGAGGTTCATTGTGGTTCCCAGTTGGGGATTGTGGTTACAGGTTTTGTGTCCTTACAAGCGGGGTGATTCCAGCTGACTGACACCTGCTTAGGGTGGTTTCATGCAGGAAAAACTAATTAGCTTGGAAGTTGTAATTGCTGTCCAACTCATAAATGGTGTCCAAGTATATCTTGAGGGAAGTTTGGGGATATCTTTGAGCAGAGCAATATTTCATCTGCTCTCACTTTCCATCAGTTTCTATCCTCTCTTTAGCCTGTTTGAGGCGCACACACGCAGTAGCCAAGAGGGATCCTGATCTAAGATCCCAAAAGGGATTCTCACCATTACCTGGGATGTGCTTGGAAATCAAGGTCTGGCCTTTTCCTGTTCCTTACCAGTGCACGACTTCTGGTCCTCCTCCAGCCGAAAGCCAAAGTTACAGGTGCAGACAGGGCCAGAGCTGGTGTGGTGGCACACGTGGGAACAGCCCCCGTTGTTGACTTCACAGCTGTTCACAATCTCCATCTCTATCCCTGGAAAAGGCAGCATGGTTGGGATCCTGTGGGACACATCTGCACACACCACTGACCCCTGCCTGCCCCCAGTGCCACGTCCCCACCAGCTCCTGGCACAGCATCCCTGCTGAGGAGGGGGATCTGCAGTGGGAAAGGATGGAAATAGCTCAGCACAGAGGCCACTGCTAGGCTGGGAAGTGGGGTATAAAAAGAAACCTCTGGATCTCACGCAGCCTCTTAGGGATGGGGTCGTGAAGCAGGCTCTGGACAATCTCTGGGATGAACAGGCTGTGGATGAAACTGCTCCCACTCCTGCCAAGCAGCAGCGTGTGCTGCCAACCAAAAGTTGGCTCAGCCTCAGAGCAGAGCTGTTCTGGTGCCAGGGAGAAATGGGAGCAGCAGAACACAGCTAAGTAGGGAAACATCCAGATGCCTACAGCGAGAATCGTTAGCTCCTGACATGTCAAAAGTGGTCGGCACAAACATCAATTGCAGCCATAGATCATCCCAGCTTGGCAAGGTTTCTGTAAACTTGTCTAGCTAATTAAGCTTTCTTAAACTAAAAGGAACTTGTTTCATGGAGCTTTGACTCAGTCCTGAACCTCAGGAAAACAATTTCTGCTTTCAAGAACGCTGAGTTTTTCGTGCATTCAGACCCCAAGGAGGATGAAAGAAAGGGAGCTTGATGCTTCCCAATGGATCTGTGCTTGTCAAAAAAACAAAAGCTGTGCTGCAGTGGAAGACTTTTTCCAGATTTCACAACATTACTTTCATCCCTCTCTTCCCTTTTCTTACTTACTTACTTACAAACAGGGTTTTGCTTAAAAGAAACGTGCTGGGAAGGACAGGGAGAAACACCTTTCATGTGGAAAGGCTGCTTTGCTGACCCCGGGGCAATGTCAGCGGTTATGGTGTGAGATTGCCTGGATCCCTAAGAAGAAAGCTGTGTACATACTTAGGCTCTTAAATCTCATGTCATCATCCTGGTGCCCCACATTGCTCTGTCTGATGCCTTTCAAGACCCTTTTATGGCCTGCAAAGCCTTGCCCTTGTCCCCTTGCCAAGCTCCAGCAGCTGCACAGGGGGACCCTCACAGCTCCCAGTAACACCAGCTGCCAGCACTGGGACTGCCACGCTGGCTGTCATCTGTGAGGGGCTGGTGGCTGTGGCTCAGCCCGGCCCTGCTGGGGTGCACCAGCTGCACGAAGCTGTGAGGACAGTCCAGCTCACTCTCACATCACAGAGTTTCTTTCTTGCCTTGATGGGAGCAGATGTGATCCCTCCACTGGCTCAATTCCTCCAGGGATACATCTGCAGCTGACTGAACTAGTCCAGCAGTGTCCCCAAGAGCAGAACTTGGCTTATTTGAAGCCAAATGTCTCCAAATCAATTGCCTAAACCAGCCAAAGTGGCTTCGTGGTGGCTTTAAATACCAGACCAAGATTTTTATCTTGGCGGGGGAGTAAACAGCCCCAAAACTGCTTGTGAAATCCTTCAGCAGAGATTGCCACAGCTTAGCCATTCCCGGGGAGCAGTGACACACACATGCCTGCAGCAGCCCAGCTGTGCCCTGGGCTGCTGGGCAGGGCTGAGCCCACAGTACTCACGGTAGCATCGCTTGCCATCCGCCCCCAGCTCATAGCCCGGGTTACAGGTGCACTTGAAGGAGCCCCGGGTGTTGAGGCACTGGTGTGCACACATGGCCAGCCCCGTCAGGCACTCATTCACGTCTGGGAGAGGGAGAGAGCCGTAAGATAAGTAGGCTGAATCTTAAACATCCTTCCAAAGGGGCTATCGGTATGATATCTGAGTTCTGCACTGGTTTCTTGCACCCTGAGCTCTTCATTGGGGTCCAGATTGAGAAAGACACCGAGTTAAGAGTTTGGAATTGCTGTAAAGCTTCCCAGGAGATTCGATCAAATAACAGTGGGATGTCCACAGAATCACAGAAGCAGTTAGGCTGGAAAAGACTTTTGAGATCATCAAGTCCAATCTATGAGCTAAAACTACCTTTTCACCAGACCGTGGCACTCAGTGCCACATCCAGTTTATTCTTAAGTAAAGAATAAAAGATAGCGACTCTACCACCTCCTTGGACAGCCCATTCCAATACCTGGTCACCCTTTCAGGGAAGAATTGCCCTCCAATGTCCATCCTAACCCTCCCCTGGAACAGCTGTCTGTTGTTGCAGAATCTCGAGCAGGGCTCTTGCACAGACACCACCTGAGCCATTCTCTCCATTCTGTTCACACTGAGCGCTCCCTCATATACACAGAATTCACAGAATGACTCGGCTGGAAGAGGCTTTCAAGGTCATCAAGTCCAACCCATGCCCTAATACCTCAACTAGACCACAGCACCAAGTGCCACATCCAGTCTTTTTCCAAACACATCCAGGGATGGTGATACACCGCCTCCCCAGGCAAACCATTCCAGCATTTTATCACTTTCCATGAAGAACATTTTCCTAACATCCAACCTAAATCTCCCTCGGCGCAGCTTAAGACTGCGTCCTCTCATTCAATCCATTGCTGCCTGGAGAAAGAGCCCAGCCCCTACCTGACTGCAGAATCCTTCCAGGGCGACACAGAGATGTCCCTCCACGGGAGCTGTGCAGGGCACTCACCTTGGCAGGCCTTGCCATCGGGGCCCAGCTGGTATCCGGGGTGGCAGTCGCAGCGGGCGCGGCCGCGGTGGCTGTGGCAGCGCTGCATGCAGCCCCCGTTCCTGTCAGCGCACGCGTTCCTCACTGCGGGCAGAGCAGAGAGCCTGGTTATCCCACACGGATCCTGCCTCTTGGGGCATTGTGGGAGAGCACAGAGCAGCAGGAGAGCCTGCAGGCTGTGAAAGCGTGTTCTGCAGCAGGCAGAAAGGCTCCGTCCGTTCAGGAGGATTTACACGGTGTGAGATCCTGCAAAAGGCTGGCGTTGAGCTGGCTAAAACCCTTCCAGCAGAAGCTTGGCACGGGCTCGTCACTCTGGCAGAGGTTACAGAGCAAGTGCTGGCAATTTGCTCCAAGTGCTCCTACCCAGAGGTTTGCCAATCTCTGACCTGCCCCAGGACCCGGACAGATGCTCCAAACCCCACTGACTGCTGTGTTTGTAACATCCCAGTTGTTCCTTTTGCCATAGTAACTTCACAGCTCAGGACTTCCCTCCTTCCTGCCTTTTGAATGCCAGCTGCTATGAATGAGAACAACCTTGTGTTCCGTCCCCTTCAGCTTCTCTCCCTCCTGAGCCAGGAGCAGGTCAGCCAGAGAGGGAGAGGATCCCACCCCGCTGCCACACTCTGCTATCCCTCCATTCCCACAGCAGCCTGTGCCTCCATACAACTTCATTTTTGTTGGCTACCCTCCTCCAGCTCTTCCCATCCCTTTGGAACAAGCCGCAGGATATGTCCATGACAACAAAACACACAGAGCTTTTACTGGAAATCCCCGAGTCTGATCTGCTGGACATCTGAGCATCCCCACCCCGCAGCTCCCAGCTGGAAGCCGTGGCTCCCCAGCCCCAGGGACTCACGGACGCAGCGCCGGCCGTCCTCGTGCAGCTGGTGGCTGTGCCGGCACTGGCAGCGGTGCTGGGCCAGCGTCACCTGCACGCAGTCGTGCTCGCAGCCGCCGTTGTTCAGGGCACACGAGTTCAGAGCTGCGAGGCAAAGGGATGAGAGGTTTGGCACAAAAGGACGGCGCCTGCGTCAGCAAAGGGCACCTCTTGCACAGGACACGCTGCACACACGTAAAGCTCGTGTGGATTTAAGAGTGGGGCACGAGTTTGTGGAGGGTGTTATGTGGGAGATGCTGCAAAAGCCTGTGGGCAGTGCAGGAGAGGCCGCCCACTGGCCTGCCAGGTGGGCAGCCTGCTCTTTCAAGGCAAGATCGGGTCAACAGGCTTGGGTAGGAACTTAAAATGGTTCTTTCCCACCATAAGAGGCCCCAGCACCCTCCCTGAAGGTGATTCCAGGATACAGGGAGCTGGGTCAGGTCCTGTCCAGTGCTACATGGGAGGGAAGCAGGTTTCCTGCCAGGCATCCGCCCTCTCCAAAGGGCGCCGTGTCAGCAGCCAGGCTTCTGTGCTATGGCTGAAATTCCCATCCTTTTGTTCCAGGACAGTCCCTGCAGGTGCAGTGGTACAGCTGCTTCAAGCCCTTACTGCTCAGAGAGTTGTGCTCAGGCACATTCAGGTTTTCCTGTAACCAAAACTGAGTTTCTGGCTCTGTGATAGGCTAAACGTCACCGTTCACACAGGGCAAGGCCCAGCAGGTGCTTCCAACTCTGGGAACACTCAGAGAAAAATGTTTTAAGAGGAATCCTGTGTGCCCATACCTGGACCAGGTATAACAACCCTCAGCTCAGGGCTCTGACCAGGAGATTTCTGTGTGGAACTTGGGGCACGCAGGGTCCCTGATTCTGTGACCAGAGCATCACCCAGACAGACAGACAGACCACAGGAACATAAAGCAGCAGCAGCTCTGATTGCATCCTCAGTGCAGGCAGGACTGGGAACTGAGCTTCCAAACTGGAGTTCCTGGCCACAGCATTTCTGTGTGGCCTCGTGCGAGGAGCCCGGCGGATTCCAAACAGTCAGGAAACAGAAAGCTTTGCCTGGGCTATGGCACAAAACAGACCCTGGGACCCAACATGTGGACTCCTCACAAGCCTGCTATCATTAATCAGAATTAATGAATCAGCCTCCTCCTGCTCCTGTAATCTGGGATGTCTCTGCAGGATCAGCAGAGGAGCGGGATGTTTAACTGGGAGATGAGCGCCTTGTGAGCAGCCAGGGGAAGGTGTCAGAAGTTTTTACTGCAGCTCTCCAGGACCATCAGCCTTGGATCCAGGAGGAATTTGGGCTGGGAAGCATTATGGGGAAGCTGGATTCATGGACTCTGGTAGGGAAGCTATCATGGGATAATGACATGCCTCCAAAGCCATCCAAGTCCCCTCCTGGGGATGTCTCCTGAGTTAACCCACCCAACTCCTTATGCACTGAGCTTCTCCAAAGAGAGGTGTCACTTATTTAGACCCTGTTCTGTCTCTTGGGAGCCACCAAAGTGTCACAGCCCACTGGGGTGCTGGAACATGGCTCAAGCTGGCCCTGGTCCAGGATGGAAACCCTTGACCTGGCTCCCATAAGCAGAGCAGAACGATGAGCTGTGGTCTCACACGTTTCTGACCTATTTTTCAAACTCCAGAATAAACTAATGTGCTGGCTCAGAAGAATCTTATAGGAAAGCTAAAAATATCTCTAATGAAAACCATCTCTCCACAGGCTGATCCCTCAGGTGATCAGAGTGCCCTCCACAACCTCCAGAGCTCTGGAAGCAGGAGAGCCTGGAAAGCAGCTGCCAGCAGAAGTCTCTGCTTGTAACACACCTCTGAATCCCCAGGCAAGTTGGGTCCTTGCTCTTGTACATTACTGAAAACAAGTATTTGGCCCAGCACAAAAATAAAGGCAAAAATACATTTTTTTCTTTTTCTTCTGCACTCCATCTCCCAAAAAAAGAAAAAGCTTCAACTCAGAGCCATGGGTCACTCTCATTCCAAATGTTAAAAAAACCTCAGCTTGTCATTTGATGCCTCTAACTAGCTAAACAACATTTAGGGGAATAAAAGAAGCTTGACAGGATCAAAATTTTGCCATACAAAACATAAGGCTGGAGCAAGAACTCGGGGTTTATGTTAGTTGTGCTGGCATTGTTTCCTTTAATTCATTTGGAAGGAAACAACAGAAATACTCAACGTTCCTGAAAAGCTCTGGGTCAGAGTTACGCTACTCAAGCTCTAGCAGAGATGGGTGGTCATTTAAAAATATTCCAATATATTTAATTGTTTAATAACATATATTTAAAAATAGCCATAAATAATGTGCTTGTTGGAGAGCTGTTTTTTTTTTAAATAAAAAAGAAAATAAGTCAAACAATACTGATGCCTGCCAAAACATTCCTTCATCTGGGAAAAGCACTGGGCCAACATGGAACAAGCCAATGAATCTTAGGTCTAAAATAACCTCCCAGGATGCAGTTATTCGGATGAATTTGAAGTCTAAACAACAGCCTCCTCACAAACTCCTACAAGACAACTGAAACAAATCGAAAGTCTGGGCTCTTCCACGCGAGATTTCAGGAGACAGAGCCTGTGTGAGGCTGGGTCTCCTTAGCTGGCTCCTCGCAGAGTCACAGCCAGCAGACCTCGCTGCTGGCCTTGTTTTAATTACTGCTCAGGGCTTTTGTTCTGTTTACAGAACCACTCTAAAAATATTTCCATTCCCAGATGCTCTGCCGAGCTTAACGTTTCTGTGACAAGGCTGCCAAGCCCAGTGTCATCCTGTACATCACACAGATTTTTGTAATTACAGCTCAGACAGATTTTCCACAGATGATATTTCAGTGTCTGCGAGAGGGAGGTTCCTTCCAGCCCTGCTGTCTGAGGGGAGTGCAGTGCTGCTGGAAGATGCTGCTCCCAGATCCTGACCCTCTCAGGCTGGGAAATGGATAAAGAGGGATGGAAAGGAGATTTTTGCTGCTGACTACACCCGGGAAGTGGATCTGTGCAGCAGCAGCCTAACACAGGGGTTGATTTAATACCTGATCTCTGCACCCTCCAGCAGTCCTTCTGACTTTTCCTCTCTCTCATCTTTCCTTCAGATCCAAGTGACTTGCCACCAGAAGCAGCAAGTGACTGTGAGCAGCTGTAACCAGAACTGAGCAGGATGCTCCTTCTGCAGCGTCACACAAACCCCATCGATTCTAAGAAAAGGCTGAAAAATGCGTGACTGGGCAAAGAAAAGCTCAAATTCCCTAAAATGTGCGAGTTGTCTGCAAAATGCAAAGCCCCACCAGGTGCACGTGGTCTCTGACTCCCTGCACACACAGTTCAAGCCCACACAAACCTCCTGGCACGGTCCTTTTGTCCATTAGATCACCCCTATCACTGAGATTTCTTCATTTGAAGCTCTCCTAATATAAATAGGGATCCATCATGTAATCCCAAACTGTATCCTAACCTCAGACAACTTCCAGAAACATGTGTGTTAATCCAGACCATCTCTCCGCTCTGCAGGCCAACAAAAGCAATTGGCTCCCATGAAACCCCTCTGCCTTGGCCTGGCTTGCATCCCTCTGCAGAAACAGTGGAGAAGGACCTGGAGATGTCAGCTTCCTGCCTCCTGCCCATGTGGTTCTGATGAAGAAAGAGGTAATTTCAGGACGCCCAAGGCCTCTCTTTGTTCTGTTTCGCTCGCAATGGAAGCGGCTGCTCCTCTTCTCCCTCTCTCAGCAGCGACTTGAACAAAGACACAGCCAAAGGATCCTGCACAAGAGAGCTGCAGAGCACCAGCGGTGGCTGTGAGCTGCACACAGGAAGGGGGTTTTAAGTCATTTTTGTGCTGTCCTGAGTCACAGCCCCGGGTACCAGCTGACCCTGGAAAGCTGCCTTGGCTGCGCCAGCGCATGGTGGGGGAATTCTGGAGCCCCAGCTCAGCGCTGCCCATCCTTCATCCGAGCCTTTGTGGGTTTTGTGGGGACCAGAAAGTATTTAAAGAATTAGATTTGTGATTTGACAGCCCTTAACGAGAAACTTGACTGCAAAGGCCTCTTTCTGTCTCCAGAACACTCTTGCTGGGGCTGTTAGGAGCTTCCTACAGAGGAGGAAAGGAGGGGAGGGAGGGAGAGAGGGAGG
>VWYI01004874.1:243644-278641 GCA_013399455.1 Anthoscopus minutus | reverse complement strand
TGCGGGGCGGCTCAGCCGTGGGGGCGGTCCCGCTCCGCCCTCCGCAGGTACCGCCGGGCCCGGAGCGCCCCGGACACCCCGGGATGGCCGGGAGCTGACCCGGGCGCTGTGGCACGGACCGCGCTGCACGGCNGGTGACCCGCGGTGGCCGGGGTGACCCGCGGTGGCCCATCCGCCCGGCCGGCCCCGGGGCTCGGGCTGACCCCGCACCCTGCCGTACGGCCGCGGATTTGCCCCAAAGCGGGCTGAGCAGGGACGGAACGCGGGCAGGGCTGAGCAGGATCTCCCCTGGAGCTCCAGGCTGCTGTGGGGGGCTCCGGGGTTACACCAAACACGGAGTGTTTCGCTGTGGAAAAGCCTCGTTTCCGTCACACCTCCCCTAAACAGCTGCTGAAACAGCACACAACAGCAAATCTGGACTGGGCTGTTCTTAAAATAACGAGGAAAAGTAAACCTTAATCACCAAATTTAAGCTGAAATGAGGAACAGCCACCGTGATTGCTCCAAAGAAAACCATAATGCTCACTCCCGTTTCCTGCAAGATGGAGAATTATATTTTACCTTTTTCATTAAATAAGAAGCAGGAATAGCTTATTGGATTTTCCAGAGGCAAGCTCAAAAGCCTCATTTAACTTTCTGGAATGTTTTGAAACAATGTGCTCGCAGGGCTGAGCTGGGGGGAGCAGGCCCTGCTACTTTGAGACGTTTTCACAGTATTATTTGGCCATAGGAAAATTCCAAATTAAAACTTGTGGTTTAGGCTGCAATGAATAGCATTCCACAAAGAAATTTTGAAACAAGCTGAATCCAGGAAGAAAATAGGGATTTCATGCTATTGCTGCAGCTATTTCCAAAGGAAGGTGGATTTCAGTCACGAGTCCCCTTTGCTGATTATTCCAAGAGCAGCTTCCTAACATTTCAGGGACCACTTCAGCTCATCTTAATGTTTACACAAGGCAACAGCCCACACGCTTCTCATTAATATTTTGATTTTAACAAAAATAACAGACAATTTTTGGGGTCAGTTATTCTGTGGAGGAAAAAATTTTAAAAAAAAGTGACCTCTCTGAAGGATGCAGTGAATGTTTGGAAATGGTTTGGGGAAGTCCAGCCTGACGTGCTGCCCACACACACACCTTGCTCAAGCTGCCTGGTGAGGCCACCAGAGCCTCAGGGAGATGCTCAGCACTGAGGGAGCAAAGAGATGGGCAGAGGAGGGACAGAAGAAGGGGAAACATCAGAGGGGTCACTGAGAGCCCAGAAATCCCACCTGCACTCCCCATGTCCCACAGTGAAGCCCCTGCTCTGTGGTGCTGCCTTCCCAGAGCCCTCACTGTGCACAGGCACACTGCCACCCTGCCAGGAGCCACTTTCAACCTCTTAAATACTTCACCCATCCCAAAATACCCCGTGGCAAGACATGGATTGTGCTTGCCAGCCCAGCCCAGGTCCTGGGAACGCTGCCCCCACCCCGAGGCACTGCCATGGGGAGCACTGACACCACGCCTGTCTCTGGAGGTGCTGACAAGCAGAAATGAACATTGTCACAGAGCTGTGAAAAAGGGGTCAGGCCAGTTTCTTCTGTTCAGAAATGTCAGCAAGACTGTCCTTGCCTGGAAGACAGATGGGTCACAGTGAGCAGCACTTCAAGGGACTCCCTGACTCCTCAGGCAGCCACCAAAGGGACTTTTCCTGTCGGCTTCACCACCTGGGAATTCCTCCTGCAGCTCCCAACAAAGAGCTCTGGCTCCTCAGCCCACAAAACGAGCGTGACTCCTGTGACAAACCTGCTCAATTCCATTTCCTTGGGCTGTGATAAAAACCTCACCGTGGTGAGAGGCTCAGACTCCTCCAGACAGTTCAGAGGCACAGCACAGGCACCAAAAGCACGTCGGGCTTGAGCACAAACTGAGCCCTGCTTATGTAATGAGTTGTGCTTGGCCAGATCAGAGCCAGCTCCAGCTTCCTTGTCACCTAATTTGCTTCAGCTGATTAAGCACCAAGAGTAGAGATTAAGTACCAAGAAAACCAGCAGGTCATTGGTGCTGCCCAGGAACGAGCCAGGAGAGCACCAACATCCTTTAACAGGGACCAAGATGGGCTGAACCCCTGGCTCTCACAGAATTTCATCCAGATTCAGTCTTAAAATTCTTGTAAGGACCCAAACAAATCAGAGCTGGTGCTTCACAGCTCAACAGCATCATAAGCCCCGGAGTTAATCCATCCCTGCACACACACAGTCAACCTGCTCAGGTAAACAGGAGTGCTGGAATCTTCATCCTAAACCATGACAAACCCTGAACCACATTTCTTCTGACATTTAAAAATAAAAAAAAAGGACTCCAGATAAAAGGAAATGGCCAGATGGAGACTGGGAAAGCAGAAACATGCAGGAGATGGAATATGGAAGAGGCGAGGAAAGGAAGAAGCTGAAGGATGAGGTCTGTGATTTGGGGCCAGCATGTCCTGGGATGCATGCTGAAATATATTCCAGACAGGTTTTTGAACTTCTCTATGTGTATTATTAACTGGGAACTAAACTGAGGCCCCCATGTGCTGAATCAGGTTTATTATGCACAATCCAGCTAAAATGTGAATTTCCATTTACTTTTAGAGCTAATGCCCCAGTCCTATGAAGGCCATCAAAAGTATAAATATACTTCTCTATGTCAAGTGGTGCTTAGAGGGATAAAATAAATAAGAGCCTGTGAGAATTGTGGTTTAGGGGTTGGTTTATGATGTTTTCTAAGAGCTCTCCACTGCTGCAACACGCCTGCTGCTGGGGCAGAGCCCAGGGCACATCAACAGCTGAGCTGAGCTCCCCTAGAACCTGCCTCCAAAACCACTGAAACACAGCAAAAAAACCCAACACAAGCGGCCCCAAACCATCCTGCAGACAACTTTTCCACTGGGGATCAGATTAGAAGTACAGACCATTGCCCATGGCTCCTCCTGGCACTGCTTGCAGGGGCAACTGGGCATCCCTTGGGATGGAGCCACAAGGAATGCCAAGCCCCACATCTGCCCTGTCCTCCCCCAGCTGTTTTGCATCCCTCATTTCTGCTCACCTGGAAAACAGCAGCAGAGAAAAGGTATGAAGCGCTTTGTTTGGGTCAGAGAACAAATATTTAAGAGTTTCTCCCAAACTTGTTGCATTTGTGATTCTTCTGAGAGTGTTCCCTTCCTTCCTGGGGGGTGAACCAGCACCTCCTCAGCTGTGCACTATTGAGATTCATAAAAGAGAATTATTAGCACATGAACTGCATTTCTCTGCCACTTTGTTTCACTGATTCCAGGCTGGTAAATAAAGATGGGAGCTGGTGCCAGCACTCAGGGAGGTTCTCTCAGACCATCAGGGGATGGCACAGCACTGACTGTGCTTTTTGTTCCTTTCCTGCTGGCTTGAGCAAAGCAGCCCAGCACAGGATAAATCCCTGCTAAGTGTGATCAGAAGGGAAAACAGACTGGAGAGGCAAAGGCTGCTGCTGCCAGGCTGTTCCAGGGCAGGAATCACTGCCAGGTGAGGGATGACCAGCAGTGCACACCCGCAGGAACCCCAGCTCTGTGTGGTGGGGACCAGCTGAGGGGTGCTGTGGCTCACAAGGTGTCACATGTGGCCATCCCACCACTCCTGACCAGCCTGCTGAGCTCCCACAGCCAAACACGGCCACAGCTTTTTGCCTTTCTTTGCAGGGCTCAGATTCACCCTCCGTTTGAGGTCCCAGCCTTCAGCCAACCAAGCAGAACCTCAGCACGAAGGGAACTCCTGGGTTTGCCCTGTGATCCTGCAAAGGTTCCCCACCCACTGCCTGTGTTTCTGCTGGGAGTGAATCAACAGAGTTTAGGCAATTCTGGGCGGGAAAAGCAGCACACTGAGCTACAACATCCTCCTCCTTCTGACCAGAGGTCAGGTTGGGAAGCTCTTGAGTGGTTGAGATGAAGTTTTTTCCTTCAAAACTTCTCCTACCTTAGAAGCACCATCTGGTCTCTGGTATTTTCCTGCCTCTCCACACGAAGCTGATGCCATTGCAGAGCAGTGTGTTTAGCAGACACTTCAGAGAGAACTCTGAAAGTCCCAGCTTGATGTCACTCCAAGCCAGGAATCAAATTCCAAGGATGAAGCCTTTTAAACTGCCGACCTCCTGAACCCACAGCTCCTCTTCTTGGGCCACCCTCGGGAGAGGTGCGAGCTCCAAACCCTCCCAGCCAATACCAGGCTCCAAATATCTGACCCTGTGGTCTGGAGCTCAGGCAGCTTTATTCAGGCTCCATCAGGACTCTGACCAAGACAAGCTGAATATTTTTGCAAACTGTAAACATTAATCAGTGCCTTAAACTCTCCCTGTCTGCACAAACACAGATCCAGCCCTGTCCACTCCTGAAAACATGTGAGAGCATGTGGGGAGTCTGGAAAGAGCTTCTTATCTGATGTAAAAATAGAAATGAATGTAAAAAGTGGTGAGGACAGCAGGATCCCCACCCTGACACAGGACTGGGGTTGTTTGAGAAGTGCAGCCACGGAGCAATAACTCAACATCCACTTTGCTGGGGTAAAAAGGTTTACACTTGAGCAAAGCAGGAGCAAGGCAGCCCAGTGCAAACTCTTCTCTCACTTAATTTAAGGCTTAATTTTCCCTAAGTGTCCTGTTTTGGCTGAAGAGACCTGCAGACAGGGCAAATCCACACAGGATGGATGAGGGACTCCAGGAGGATGATAGCACTCAGGGCACCCACTGCCCCCAGACACGGAGTCAGAGGCAACTAGGGAGAGACTGGGAGCAAAGAGCTACAAATTATTCCAAGAATTTGTGCAAAGGGATTCACACTATTCCCCCTAAAAGTATAAGAAATAAAGGGAAAAAAAAAAAAAGATAGGAAAAAAAATTGTAAAGGATTGCTTGTTTCCACCAAAATCCTGAACCTCTTAATCATCAGAGAAGCTAATCCTCATCGGGGGAATTCTGGGGAAACTGGAAATATTTTCACTTGGCTAAGATAAGGGCAGAGCTGTTTATTTCACACATCTCTACAGTGGTACAGAGCCAGGAAATACTTTTCAGTTATTTTCAACAAAACAAGACAAATGTACCACATTGGCAAGAAAGTGACATTTTTCTGTGGAATTCTTTAATGTCCGAACCGATAGCCACAGAACAGCTCTTTCCCCATTCGTCAGCAATCTTTGTTAATTATTTGAATACTTCTGTCCTTCTCCTAAGCAAACCAGTGCTGAAAATATGCAAGAACTCTGCCACAAAGCCACGACCATCCAAAGCTTCCCCTAGCGTGCCCTGGGCGAGGGTTTCAATGTCTCTCCAGGGAATCCAGAGGTTTGGGGCTGTGCTCTGCAGGAGCCTGGGGAAGGAGCTTTCCCTGACCTGTCCATGAATCCCAGAGCTGTGACACGATCCAAAAACTGTAATCTTGCTCTTGGCTCTGGTGAGCAAAGAGCTTTTTGCCTTTCTGCGGCTCCGAGCTGAAGCGGCGGCGCTCGCTGCGATGGAAGCGCCGGGACGATCCCGCGGGAGCATGGCTCAAAGAGCCCAAAGAGCCACCTGGAGCACAGCTGGCAGGCTCCCACAGCCCCACTGAGCATTTCCTGACAAGCACCGGGGCTTCTCTTCCACTCCTTTTCGGCAGCAGGGTTAAGGCAGAACAGGGAGCAGCGACACAGACCGGGAAGAAGAGATCTCTTCTCTTTTGGAGCAATAAAATACAAGGCGTGGCCACAATTCCCACCTTGATCACCATGGCCCTGCCTGTGCTTGAGATGCTGCACAAAACCGAACCCAACTGCTTTTGCTGCAGTTCTTTTTCCCATTTTGAGCTTTCAGTGCCAATAAGAAAAAGCAACATTAACAGCTACAACATGTTCCCCCTCCTTCCTTGCCCAAACACTCCAGATGTCACCCCAAAGATTTCTGGAGGGATTCACACGGATAAGAACACACCTGTTATCCCAACTCTCTGGCTCACTCTCTTTTCTTGTTCATGAAAATAAGATAAAACTTCTCTGCATTATAGAGCTGTTCTAGAAGTTTTACTTTCCTGTCTTCGAACCGTTACCCCCTTTCCACTAAAATTCCTTCAAATAAACACACACAAGCGCCCTGGATAGTATTAAACCACAGAAATCCAAACTAAAAGGTTGAAAAATATAAAATAGACACCTTGTACACATTTTCTACTAACTTTTGTAACTCAAGCCGAGAATGAGACACATTACCCCACGGAAACCAGAGATCCCCGCACCCCTGAGCAGGGTGTGGGCCAGACCTTGAAGGCACAGAGAGCACTTTTCTCAAATTACCTTTTATTAGAATGAGTGACTAATCACCAGGTGAGAAGGGAGGAATCACCACCCCCTTGTTACCGGATCCCTTCCTCCCTCCCCTCCTCAGCAGCTCCCATGGATTCCACGGGGGAGCTGAAGGAGCTAAAACCAAGGCTTCCCCCCTGAAGCCTCCTCCATCCTCCCCAAAATCCCCCTGGGAGCCACGAACCAGCACTGGAGGTGCTCTCCACTCCTGCATCACTGCTAGATTACTCTATTATTTTCAGATACAGATCAAAATCACCTCAAGATTAGGAAATTCCAAGTTTCAGCTGGATGTGTGGAATATATGGGGCGGTTTTGAAAAGATTTATCAGTTGCTGGCAAATTTTTGACGTTTGGCACCGAGCAAGGCACTTCAAAAATGTATCTGTGCTTAAGAAGTTGGGGTTTTTTTGCTCTGTAAGGCAGCATTTCCTTCTTACAAGAGAGTAGAAAAACGGAGACAAATAGGGTTTGAAGGGAAGAAGAATGAGCTGCAGCCGTGCCAGGAACACGCTTCAGCCACGCCGTGCTCCGCGTTTCCTTCTGCTACCGCAGATAAATCTCGGCTTTTCCCTTGCTCACCCAGAGCCAGACCCATTCCCATCACTCCCAGATCCCGGCTGCCTCCAGGGCCGGCTCTAGAGGGAATCCTTTGCCAATCCCTGGGCATGGGAGCGGTGGCAGAGACTTGGCCTTGCAGGGCTGTCCCTGGAGCTGACACTTTTATTCAGCACAAACCATGCCCAGCTCAGCCCTGTGGCTGCAGCAGTGAAGGCTGCGGGCAGCACAAACCTGTCAGGTCAGGAGGAATGAAATGTATTTCCAGCCAAGAGCAGAGCTGGGGAAGGACAGCAATCAAAACAAGGCTGATGTGATCAAAGAGCCTCAGCGTTTAATTCCCTCAGCTTCTTCTAATTCGGTCCTGTCTGGGCTCGGAGCGCCCCGGCTGCTCGGAAACACCAGACCGTGCAGGTTTTGTTTTACTTTTCAGAAATCCTAAAACCTGCTAGAGCTTAACGAAATCCCCAAGGGTTTATGTTTGCTTAATCCCCTCTCCGCAGCAACCTGCGGGCACTGGGAGACGGAATCTCATTCCAAGGGCTCCAGGCAGGGAGCTGGAGGAGGGCTTAAAATAAAATAAATTAAAATAATTTAAAAAAAAAATACTTAAAAGTATGGATTCCGTAAATCCTTAAGTTCTGTTTTCATAAATAAATAAAAATAAAATTAAAATAATTTTTTTAAAAATTAAAATAAAATTTTAAAAATACTGAAAGGCATGGATTCATTAAATCCATACATTCTAATTACATTTACATAAACAAACAATGAAATCAAAATCAAAATAAATTTTTCAAAATTCAAATAAAATAAAAATTCCTGAAAGCATGGATACTGCAAATCCATAAATTCTAATTACATTTTCATGCAGAGTAAGGGCCTAAATGCAGGATCTGTTTGAGGGGAGGTATGGATCCAGATGAAGCCTATCACACCTGAAGTATTTATTATTATTATTATTATTATTATTATTGGTATTGTGGGGTTTGTGTTTTGTTTTGTTTTGTTTTAACTGCAGCTTTCATATAAAATTCCCTTTAATCTTTCAAACAGCCCCAGTCTCAGCAGGTTCCCCGTAAGCCCTGAGTTTCTGCAGCAGACACAGCCAGAGCCAGAATGATCCTTGCCTCCACATTTTGTCCAAATAAGCTTTGTGGTTGGGCTCTGCAAACACTGCTGCAGCTCCCTAGAGCTTGGATTTATCAAAGCATTATGGAACTTCCTTCCCCCGTGACCAAAACACACCATCCATAAATAAAACGAGGAGAGCTCCTCATCCCCCAGCTCGCCACAGGCTCGGCATCACCGCTGCCTGAGGGTGAGGATTTTCCTGTCGTGATTTTAGGGCTGTTTGGCCACCCTGAGCTCTGTGAGCTTTGGACAAACCCTGCAGTTCAAATCCAGCCTGATCATGGACTGGACACGGCACGGATGATTCAGGTGCAGCTGCTGTGTCCAGATCACTCCTATCCTTCACATCTCGCAGAAACGGAACTTTCCAGGTGATTTTTCAAAACAAAACAAGCTGCTGTTCAAGAATGCTACCGAGCCACCTCGACCTTCAGCAGTGAGGGGTTGGTTTGCCTTGTGCTCACGAGTTTATCGTGGTGAGACACCAAAGGAGTGCTGCAGCACCCGCAGCAGGCACAGAGCTCAGTCCTGGAGGTTCCCACACACCCCTGAAACCAAGTTTGGGTCACTTTAAATCACCCCACAGGCTCCACCAATACTTGATTTTCAAGGTCACACACAGTGGACATCGAGGAGCTACTGGAAAGCTTCTTAGTTTTATCCAAAGTGCCGTGGAAACACAAACAAATTCAATATGAAACTTCCTCTGTGATTTTTGTCAAAACTGTTTCAAATAATCTGCTTGTGAGATACCTACATTCGCTTTTTGTTTTCAAGGAAGGGTCAGGAAAGAGAACATTGCTCCGAACTTTTACCCATATAGCACATTTTTTTTTCCAGCTAATCCATGCTCATTTGAAAACGAAAAATTCCTCTTTGGAAAAATCCCAGCCTGCTCCTCCAGCCTCGCACCTGTGCAAGATTTGTTTCAAATATATTCTGAGTACAAATCCCTCGCAAGGAAGGGACTGACAGCATCACTCCGTCCCTGGGGCACGGCGCTGTCCCGTGGTCTGTGCACCACCAGTATCCTGCTCCTGGGAGCAGACAGGCCCCGTTTTGGGGGATTTTCAGGCAAACCTGGCTCATTCTGGGGGGTTCAGGGTGGCACCCACCCTGCAGCGACCCGGCTGCTCTGGCCCGGCATTCGCCAGCTCCCCCTGCGCGACCCCTGCAAGGAAAGGATTGAAATGAAGTCCTGGTAAGCGCAGGTATTCCTGTTCTTTATGAGAATTCCCAAGTCGTTTAAAGGAAAACAGAATCCAAGCACATCTGGTGTTTTATTTATGGAGGTTACACACTCCCACATGAAAGCAGCCGTCCACTTTTAACCTGATAACAAACCCCCGCTTCTCTCTCTGCCTTCGGGCTAAGCCATTAATATTCATGGCCCATTGTCAGGTGATTTTACAGCTCCGGTAAAAAAGGCCTGAAGGAAGCTGAAATGCCAGAGGCCCCAGTTTGGAAGCATCTGGCTTCCCCATGAACAACTTCCCAGCTTTCCCAGAAAGTGGCAGGCACCTCCCAGCCCCAGGAAAAAGGAATGTCTGTGCATTATCCTGGTGAGAGTTCTCCAGAGTGCACAAAGCATCTCAACCATCCGCGTGCTCGCAGTTCCCTGGGAAAGAAGACCAGGGTCTAATTCCCTGGAAAAGGAGGACCAGGGTCCAAATTTTGATACCAATGTGCCAACCTCGGCCCCATCCCAGCAGGTTCCTCCCCTTGGATAGAGGAAGCAGATTGGATTAATTCCCAAAATTCAGGGAAAGCCACCTCACCGCTGGGACTCCTCCTTTAGCAATCCTATGAAGGCAGATTTATAGTGAAATATTCTCTATAGATATAAAGGAATATACCCCAAGATCTTCTCAGAATCTGAAACCAAGTGTTCAAACCCAGGATTTTTGTCCCAAAAAGGTCAGGGGCTCCCGAGCTCACAGCACACACCTGCAGCCGGCAAAGTCTGGAGGCTGCCCTTTCAAATTCCAGATCAATTTCTTTAAAAGGATGGTCCTGAAGTACCTAAAATATGTGAAAATCTGTTTTTCCAACAGAGTCTGCACTTAGATCTGCTGTGTTGCATACATGCACATATTGGTAACTCTTATCTGCAATGTTTTGGGGCTTTTTAAAATTTCAATATTCTCTAAAAAAGCTTTATTTTCCTGGTGGTTTGGTTGGGGTTTTTTTGGGGGGGCAGGGGAGGAGAGGAGGTTGTTTGGTTGGTTTTTGGTTTGGGTTTTTATGGTTTGTTTTGTAGGAGTTTTTTAGTTGGTTGGTTGATTTTTTGGAGGTTTTTTTTCTGTAGGGATGTAACTTTTCAAAAGACAAAAAATTAAACAAAAGTTTCTGCATTTTATTTGCCAAGAAAAACCCCACAAAGACAAAAACAAACAAACGAAAACAAAACAAAACAAAACCAAGGAAAAAAAAATCAAAACCACCATGAAACTACCAGAGTTTATACAGACTAAAATTGGTTAAAACTAGGGAAAATTTTTTTCCCTCATTCCAAGGGGGTAACCCTGCAGCTCTTGGGACAGGCCCTGCAAAGAGAGCAGCTCCAGGGACAGCTCAGAGCTCAGCAGAGATGCTCTACCCCCTCCCTCTGGCCGAGAGGACACCTCACAGACTCCAGCTGCTCCAGCCTCTCAGAGAGAAACTTTGGTCATTATTCCCTAAAAATGAGGCTGCTGTAGAACATCCTCCTGTACTGGGAGAAAAGCTGCGACGCCCTGGGGATCTGACCCCTTCAAAACTCATCAATATTCCCCCAGGAATAAGCCCTCCTGATTCCCTGAAGGAAATCAGACAATTCTCTTTCTCCAGCACCAAAATGCAAGGAGTTGAGCACAGGGCTGGCAGGACGCTGTGTGGGTCCTGCAGGCACTTCTGCCTGGCTGAATTTGGGATGAAAGAGGAGCCTGTCCGTTGTTTTTCTGAAATTGTGCCAGGAGGATGAGCGGGAGCCGGGCTGCACAATCCTCCCAGTGTTGGGGCTCTGCTGAAGTTTGCCAGCACACAGGGATTACACACGAAATCCAGGCTCGGTGGGGTTTTTGTTTCTTTGTTGTTCTCCTTCTTCCTTTTGGTGTCGTTTCCCCTCTCTCCAGCTCGGCGCCCTCTGGGATTTGGCACCGGGGTGTTTCAGTCCCTGTCTCCCGTGGCACCTGCAGGAGATCGGCCAGCAGGGGTGGCAAAGTTGCAAGACACAAAGGTGTACCCAGAGTTGTGAAAAAGAGAAACCATAAGGATCGATTTTAGGTTTTTCCCATGTCTCCAGAATTCCCATCCAGATCCTCCTCCTTATTCATCTCTCTGAATCCAACGCCTTTCTATGGATTATATCAAACGCTGAGACAAGCCCAGCCTGGCTCCTCCTGACCTGCAATAACAGAGACATCATAAAACAGCTGTGACAGACAGCACCTCCAGGAAATCTCTCTCTTTTTTTGGGAATAAAAGGAGCCTGTGCCTGCTGGGAGCTGCGTGGTCTGCAGGGAGCAGATTATCAGCCCCAGCTCTGCAGCTTCCTGCGGTGCTCAGATAACGCTGACTCTGCCACAGGCACTGCTTCCCACAGGCTTTTTCCTTCACCCCTTATTTCTTCCTTAATTTCCCATCCAAACTGATGTCATCTGTCATCTTTGGGTAGTTTTTCTAACGCTGCTGATATATCTGGTGCTCTCTAGTTTTTTTTTATTTACCGCTGGACCTGGCAGGAGGGTGCAGCCAGGAGGGGGTCAGGCTCTGCTGCCAGGGAACAAAGGGAAACGGCCTGAAGCTGTGCCAGGGGAGGCTCAGGTTGTTCATCAGGAGGAATTTCTCTGTGGCAAAGGTGGTCAGACCTTGGAAGGGGCTGCCCAGGGAGGTGGGGGAGCCCCCACCCCAGGATGTGGCCCTCAGGGCTCTGGGGATTGGGCACAGGTTGGACTCAACGATCTTGAAGGTCTTTTCCAAAATCAATGATCCTGTGATTCTGTGATGTTTTCCTCATACATGACCAGAGCTGTACCTGCTGTGGCAGGAAGGGCAGCATGAGGCACTTTTGGGATGTTTTTAAGCCGTGTGGATGTAGGAAAATGCAACACCACATGTGGAGAGATCCCACATGCACAAACACACTCACGTACGTGCCCTGTCTGGGTTCTGGGGAGTCCCAGGAGAGATGGAGAAGGGACCACAGGCTGACTTTATCCCAGTGGCACCATTCCCACACATACCAGCTGTGCATGTGCAGTCTGACACTCCCTCTTTAGAGCGAGCCAGCCTCCCCAGGGTGATTGCATTATCAATCTTGGCTCCCACTGAACTCCTCACAAATATAAATATGTCAGATGGCCAAATAAGGTTTAATCAATACCACAGTCAGGGCTTTCAATCCTTGTGAACTCAGAAGTTGGGTAAGCAAGTTGTCTGTAAACTTTGCAGGTCTTTTGGAACTTGACTCCTTGACACAGAGGTTAAGGTGTGAAAAGTTGTGAAGGGTTTTATCTGCTCTCTAAGGTATTTATTTTTTAAAGAAGAGGAAAATTGAGCTTAAATATTTCAGTGGTTCACTTCAGGTAAACACATTTCTGCCCATTGCTTTTCCAGCTGCCTCCTCCAAGGTGAGGGAACCACACTTCCAAGGAAACTGCCACTGGGGAATCTTCCCAACCTAAAGGAGACATCTGTGACCTCTTCATCTGCCTCCACTCCCCTGGAATGTGTGAGCCAGGTCAGCACAAGGCGCTGCTTTAGGCTGTGCAGATGTTCTGGGGGAACATCCCAAGAGAGACCAGCTGACATGGATCTGAGAGGATCCCCACACCTGTGCCAGGTGTCCTCCACACAGTTTCTGTTCATGGGCAAGGCAAAGATGTCCATCAAATGTCCCCTCCCCACACAGATCACACATTTTTTCCTACAGATGTCACATCATTTGTTGTTTCCTCAGCTTCTTGACCAATATGAGCCCCAGGCAGACTCACCAGAGACATCCTCCTCCTCTTCCTCCTCCTCCTGCCACTGGTTGCTACCTGCTGCCTTGCCCAATTTGTTTGAGAATTTGGGAAAACTTCTGCTTGGTCCTCCCAAGGTTCCTCAGGAGCTGGAGAGCTGGGACAGGTCATGACATCCAGACAAGCTGTTCCTTTCCCCAGGTGGCCCCCAGGCTCCCAGACCTGCTTCCCTGGAGCCAAAGGCAGCAGCCTGGCTTGGCTTGGCCAGGGTAACCTGAGACACTCCACTTCTGCCATAAAACCCTACGGACTATAAATATCTCCCCATAGAGGAGAGAATTCTTTTTTGACACATTATATAATGGATGCAATAAAAAATATACTGCACCTGGCAGCCTTTCCGAGGCTTTCCAAGGCTTCCCTTCAGGAGCTCAGTGCACTGGTTGAGCTTTGATGATTTTTTTTCCACTCTATGGCCAAAACTGTATTTAATGGGAAGACAGGAAGATGACTGTCCTGGGAAAGAACCTGTATTGCTCTTACAGAGAGGGTGAAGAGACTTCAGTCAAAGTTTCCAACCCTTTGAAGCAACCTCAGCTCTGTGAGATCACAGAGGCTTTGCCAAGGCTGAGCATAGGGAGGCTGGAGTGTCTCCAGCAGGTTTGTCCCATTTTTAGTTGTTTCTCACAGCAAAATCTTGTGCCAGGGTGAAGTTCTGTGACCTTCAGTGGTGTGTCCTCATAGCAGGTGGCTTCTGAATGGACACCAGTGACCAAGACTCGCTGCCAGCATGGCAGTGAGGAAAGCACGGAGCTTCCTTCTCATCACTTACGGAGCCAAAGAGATTCACAAGAATTAAGGGGAAAAAATTAGCAAGACCTCATTAGAGGTTTCAGAAGAAATGCTGTAATACCAGGTTAAGCTGTAAAGGGTTCAGACAGGGGCTGGAGGAATGGATGGCTCTGAGCACCACATGTGCCCCAGGCAGCAGGTCTGGGCTCCAGACACATCCCTGGACTCATTCCCAGGACTCACAACCCTGGCTCATTCCCATTTCTCCAGCTACACCTCAAAAGTCTCTCCCACCTCCTGAGTCCTTCTGGCTGTGATTCCTAACACAAGGAGCCTGTCAGTGCCCATCCCTGCACTGGGGGAACCAGCCTTGACACCATATTTCCAGGAGCAGCAATGACAAAGGATAAATCCCTGCTGCCAGGGTGAGAAATGAGAGCTGCAGGCATGGCAAGAGCCAGTGTGACATCCAGATGTATCAGGTTCAAACACACTCACGTGAATAGGAAGCTCCAGAAGCCACATTCTTTATTCCAAAGGGAATCCTAACCCAGCACCTTCCAAAGGGCTGCAGCACTGCTGCTCGTTCCCGCCAGCTCCCAAATTTTGGCCAGGACAGAGCCAGAAGCTGAAATGCCATAAAGAAGACGATGACCTCGTGCAGAAGGGCTGCAAAGAGGGGTCAGCTCTGCCCCTCTGCCTGTGCCCAGTTTTTCGAGGCACTTGGCAGGGTTTGGGGTGTCTGTGACACCCAGGCTATGCCCACCTCTCCCTCGAGGCCGCTCGCTCGGCTGCCAGCGCACAACAACAGTCCGTGCCTTACACCAAGAAACTGGCACATCCCTGGGAAAAAAGAGTCTTCCCCAAGTCTCTTTGTCTCCATATAATTAAGCTCAATACAACAAAGCATCCAAGTGGGGGGAGCGTTTTGGAAGGTTCTCAAGTGCCACGGTCATGTTTATAGCACAGGAAGGTTTGTGTAAAACGATTGATTACCGAGCTCGTGATTTATATTTCACCACAAATATTGCCTCCCGTGTTCCCAGATGCATAATGGGTGCCAAGAGTAAGAAGCTTGGAAAATAAATGGAAAAAAGTTACTCTAGCAAATGGCTTGTTTAAGCCATAATTGGTATTAGGCAATTAATGGTGGGATGAAACATCACAGTGCTGCTGAAAACAAAAAGCAATGCTGGGTAAAGAGCATTTAATGAGCATGTTTTATGTTGTCCTCAGCAAGTTTACTGCCAAGCTACAAAAGACATTTATACACACTCCCTTTTGTCTCTAATGAAAGGGTCAGGGCTACTCGTTTCTGGGGAGATTCATCAGTTTGAAAAATAAAAAATCATAAATGTAATGTTTTAAACTGGAAATTCACCTCTTCGAAAGAGCAGCTGGTCAAGGTGGGAGAGGTTTCCCGGGCAGGGCCAGTCCCAGCACAACCTGGTGCAGATCAAACACCTCCCCAAAGAAAGATGGGGCTCGGTGACAGCCAACCAAGGGATCTATTGTACAGCTCCAATAGCCAGATATGCCAAATATCCAACATTCCAAAATCTCCACTATTAATGAGGTGAGATTCTGAGCAACTGGGAAAAAAGGAGGCTGAAATAATGTATTTTTTTGCCAGGAGTCACTACTCTGCTGTGCAATTCAGGGCAGGTTCCCCGCCTGTATGGAGGGGGATAATGCCTAAATCATTTTAAACCAGAAAAATTACCTGGTCCGCTGCTTCCCAAAACTCATTTTCTGCATCTGTTTCTCCTACACATTTCCAGCACCCTCACTCTCCAGTGAATATTGGGAAAGGTCAAAGCCAATGCTGCATTTCCAATCACGGAACGTGGCAGGACAGCAGCATGGAAGGGACAGGTACCTCCAAACACATTCCTTAGAAGCAATCCAGGTCCTTTTTCCTCTCTTTTCCTGCATCTCTGCCACAGGAGCCCATGAGATGCTCCTCACCTTCCTCCTCCTCATCCAGCCACAGTCCCAAGGCAAGGCCAGCACGGAGCCAGGCGGGAACAGCCATGGGAAGTGCTCAGGAAAGGGAGTTGCTGCACTCGTTTTAATTATAATAAACCTTTCTTTTAGATTTGAAAAGAGAAAAAAATATCTTTCGGGCAGTTTCTAGAAGGGAGCTTGCAAATGTTCTGTCTGGGAGATACAGGCAGGAAGGAATGAGCTCCCAAGGGCCTGGAAAATGGTGTATTCACAGAACTCAACTACAGCGAGGTCTCAAGCACATGGAACCTCACTGAAACCTCAGATCCTGCTGAAGCAAAGCCTGGGTAAAGTGTGAACACTTCCCTAATGAACTTATCCCTAACCATGAGCATTCTGTACTCCTAGTTTTTAACCATTTCTTCACACATTTTTTAGGAGCATACCCTGTTGCACTAGAGACCACAAAGTGAAAAGCCATGCCTTCTTCTCACATAAGTACAAAACCATCTCCAGCATCCTTCCAGTAAAATCCTTGGAGTTTTTCTGGGGATTCAGTTTGCAAGTTAAATGTAAAACGGAATTTTCTGGGCAAGTTTATCAAGGCAAATCCTAGCCGAGCTCCTGAAAAAACACAAGTCAACACACAGTGCCTGATTTTGCCGCACGTGACTGGTTTGGCAATTCCAGATGTTGTCAGGCCAGCTAAAGAGCAGCCTGACAACATCTGAGATGGCAGGAAATAGTGGGAATTCAAGCTTCTCCCGATGAAAACAGCAGAGGAAGCGACGGACAATTTGCAGCTGGTAAGGAGAGGTATCCCCTAATGACACACATCTGGCATCCATCGCCTCGGCATCTGCGGGGCCGAAACCCAACACCCCTCACTCAACACAATGGCACGCCAAGAAAAGGCACAACATCCCCGGATCCTCTCGAACTGCTAAGAACCCTCCTGCCCCTTCCTCCACTTAACCCAGCCAGGGCAGCCCAGCCCCGCCGGCCGACGCCTTTCTTACACCGGGCTCGATTATTTTGGGGCTTTGATCTCTGACAGTCAGATCAGGACCATGAATCACAGAATTGACTCCTATTACCCGTGATTCGAAACAGCTCCTGGCAAGGAGAGCTGGGTTGGACCTCTGGGAGTGGTCTAGCCAGTCTTTAAGCAAGCCACATAAATCTCTAAAGGAAAAGAATCCCCATTTTAACCGGCAAACGCGAGTTATTCTACTTCTTTTTGCACTAGCAGAACCCATCTGCAGCAGGGCCTCCACCTCAAACCAAGGCTTTGCCACCTACAAGACCTCGTGGAGATGCCGTGATTGAAGGCACCTGGGAAGGGCAGATTCCCTTAGTGGGGTGAAAACCACCAAAAACTGCTTCCAGTACCAGCCCAGCGGCTGGTGGCCACTCCAGGGGCTGGCCCCACGCAAAGACAAATCCCAGCGGCAATGGCAGTGCCCAAAAAGCTGCAGCGTGCCAGGCTTCCCAGCCAGCATTCCGAGATGAATGGAAAGTCAAGCACAAAGGAATGACTTCAGAGAGCAGCCCGGGGCCAGCAGCCCCGGCGCCCGCGAGCCTGCCGTGGAGAAGGAGCTCGCTTGGCCTCTTGGCATCCCTGCTGCTCCAGCGAGGAGTGGAGGCTTTCCAGATCCATGGGTTTATTGGCTTGGAGAGGCGGGAAGACAGGCAGTCAGCACCCATTAACACACTGCAAACTAGAAACACCTGTTGGCCTCCAAGCCTGGGTTTTGGCTGGTTTACAGAGAGTCAGGGTCCAACAGGTGCCCGTGTGGCCAGCGGCGACGCCGAGGGGCTGCAGAGGCCCCACAGCCATCGAATCGTGCAGGGGAAAAGCGGCCGCAGCGTCACACACAGCACATGTGTCACTGTCTGCAAGCTGAGCCACTGGAGAACTGCAGCCCCGTAAAATTAAGTGTGTCTGAGAGGAAACCAGGCACGCTGGGGCTGGGGAATCTCAGCCCAGAATGGTGAGGGTCCCCTGGGCTCTCCTTTCAGTCTGGAGAATCCTCTGCTGAGGAACGCGCAGGGAGAACCGGTCCCAGGGCCACAGCTCCAGCCCTGGCACGGCTTTGATGGTTCTTGTGGGTCCCTTCCAACCAAGGATACTCTGTAATTCTATAATTCCATGATAAAGAAGTTCCAGAGGAACAAATTCCCTGAGCTGGTGCTTTGATCTTGGTATCACTGATGCAAGAGGAGTCTCATTTTTCCAAGGTAACATTTTCCATTTGAACTTTGTGGAACAGTAAGTGACCATAAAAAACTCCTTCACTGGCTGGTGCCACCTGGATTTCTCTGTGGGAGTTGTTAGTGGGAGATTTTCTTCCTTCTCCACTATCAAACAACTCAGTTTAGATCCAGGCTGCCCAGAATATCAAGCTCCAGCCCAAGGGAAAAACCCAACAGGAACTCGCACGCACTGAAACTTGGATCAAGAATGTGTGGAAAGTGTCCTCCTTTCCTCACATAACTCACATGGATTAGACCTCTGAGGAGGGAACCCTCTGAGCATCTTCCCAGAAAAAGAAAAGTATTTGTAATGACTGGAATCTCAACATGTGTTTGTTTCTGAATTATTAAACCAATGATAGTGTTGTGCTGAGCCCATGCAGCATGGGAGACGAAACAGAAACACAACAAAGGAAAAAATGAAAGGCAAACCTGTTGCTGAGGTGGGGAGAAGGCATTTCAGAGGCTGCTTGAAAGATGTTATCACCTGCCAGAGAATATGGCTTTAAAACGATGCCTCAGAGAAGGCAGCACTTAATGAATTTTAAAAAAAAAAGTTTTCTCCAGCCTTTCCAAACCCAGAAACGGAAAGCATAACATACCAACGATTTATTGCGGAGTGGGCTGTGTGTTTAAGCATAAATTAATTGTACAAATTCCAGGCAGCTCTGCAGCAACGCTGCTCATTCCTGCTGTGGCCCTCACTCCTCATGTCACTCACCAATCCTCCTGTTGTGGTTGGAACCTGGCCCTCGTGCCCATGGCTAGTGTGGCTCCCACACCACTGATTTTCAGCAAAACAAGGGAAGATTTGATGAATTATTGGACTTGATGGTCTTAAAGGTCTTTTCCAACCTATAGGGCTCAATGATTCTGTCACAGTCAGGGAGTCAAGCTGTTCCCTGTCATTTCTCTTCTGTGGATCCACAGAAGACCTGAAGACCTGAAGGTTTTAGTCTCTCACTCACAATCATGTTCTCTCTCATTGCAAGAAATAAGTAATTGGTGAGGAACTGTGAGCTGGTCCTTGGCTACCTGACCAGGGGGATGGGCTCAATCCTCTCCAGAAATGATCCATGAATTCAGCTTTAATTCAGTCTCCTTTGCATTTGTGCAACAAATCCTTCTTATTACCAATCACACGATGGGATCCCAGGGGTCCAGTTACACTGGAGCATTTCACATTGCCTGGAAATGAATCCGTTCCCCTCCATAAATGCCCCTTGACTCACCTCTGAGCTCACAAGCCTGGCTTTCCCCGCGTGGTTTACGGGAAGAAAACACCTCGGGCAGACTTCGCTGCTCTCAGAGCCATAAACCCCGCGCAGCCCTCACCCAGCCCTGCGAGCGGCTGCGGTTTTGCAAACACAGCCCCTGTTTAATTGGTCACAGCTGGCTGGGAAGCTCCAAGGAAATCCTTTGCAGGGAGATTAGAGCGGGAGCTGCTGCCCTGCCACGGGACCGGCACTGCCGTGGCAGAGCAGGGATCACGGGCGGTGCCGGGGAGCTTCAGCCCTCATGGAAGGACAGGCAGCGCTTTGAAGATGCCATCCAGCACTTCACATGACTTGGCCCAAGGTACCCGAAGCAGGGGTTTTGTCTTCTTCAGGTGGCTCTATGAGTAATTTCCTTCCAAGCTTTCTTACCCTTGGCAGATCCGAACGTGAGGAGCAGTAAAGATCTGCGTGGACGTTTCAAATCAGTGCAACACCAGTGAAAAGATTCCGCTCTGATTTATTTGCCAAAACCTAAGCAGAGGGCTACAACTCATCCAAAAGGACTTGAGCCGTATGTTTTCTTCCACCCAATACGATAATCTCTTTTAAATGATCATGAAATCCTTAATTCTTGAGCTCAGCCCAAGGAAAGCCTGAAAAGAACAAAGCCAGCCATATTTCAAATCCACCAAAGCCCATCAGATTTTAGTTCTGCTTCACCCACTATCGTGTTCCTTTAAACAAATGGCCAGCAATGCTTTTGCCTCTGCACGTGCTCCATCACTCACCGACGGAGCTGGACAGAGCTGGACAACATTACACACATCCTGAAGGCTGTTTGCTGCCCTCCAGCTCCCCTCCAGGTGAACTCAACTCACACCAACCACGCAGTTATTCTCAGAGTTACTGCCCTGCAGTTACACGGAGTGCCGGCTGCGACGAATGGCTCCGTGTTTGACCAACACATCTCAGTGAGGGACTCTGGGCCTGGGGTCACCCCATAGGTACAAATCCCAGGGCACTTCCTGTGCAGGTACAACAACAGACGTTCCCCCAGCTCCAGCACGTTCTCTCTTTTCTTCCAAACTCCCTTTACAAAAGATGGTTTTCAGCTGAATAAGCCCCTGCATCGCCTTGGCTTGTTTCCTCTCACAGATTTCTTCAAAGAGCTCAGCCCTACCTGTTTGCCAGCTCCTAAATACCACGCTTGGCTGATGGACAAGCCGATAGCACAGGACGCAGCCGAGCTCTGCACAAGCCGCCCTTGTTCCACTGCCTTCCTGAGCCAAAATACAAGAAAATCCCAGCAGGAATCTCCTCTGGCCTCGGGCTCCTCTCGCCTCCCAGCAGAAGGCTAACCTTGTGAATCAGGAGGCTGCTTATAAATAAAAGTATTTGGACTTCTTGGCTGCTGGTGAAGTGCTCTGCTTAATTTAGCCCTGGTATTATTAACCGTGGATTCTCTCCAATGAACTGACAGCTGAAGAACAATTGCAGCCATTTAACTCCACAAAACGGATTTTAAATTGGCCTCATGAACAGCAAGCCCAGGAAGCATCGATCACAGCCTCTTGCTACCGTCATTCTGAAGTCTGCACCGGGCTCTCCTTGGGCTGGGGAAGTCACCTGAGTCTGAACTGGCGCTGTCACGCGAGTCTCTCCATCTTGGAAAGAGCAGCTGGCTCCTGGATCCAAGAAAATACTGCCTGTGCTTTCCTTTGCTCCCAAAGACTAAACCCTTCCCGTTTTGTCTTCCAACACCTCTGCATGTTTCGCAGTTCCCATGTTTCTCTGGCCTCCAGCAAACCCCTCTCTCCCATCCCTAAGAAATCCAAAGGCTTCCAGCTGAACAGCTTGGGAGAGATTAGCAGGAGAAATCAGGTCCTTAGTCAATCAAACAACGCTGAGGGCATGTCAAAGGCTGGGTAAATGAGGGCAGTGCTATAAAATAAAGAGACAATAATGGTCTCCTGAAGCGGCGGGTGACAAAGCCACCCGAGCTGGCCTCCAGGCACAGACACTAATCACAGCCCTGCTGGCCACAGCTGACCTCTCCTTTGTGCCGAGCCAAAGGAGCTTTGGGCTGGCCCATGCTTCAAAACACAGCCAGGCTAATTAGGAACAGCCCCCCGACACGGCCACATCAGAGCCTGAGTGTTGCTGAAAGGATCCGCGCTGCCGGGAGGCGAAGGGTGAAGCCGAGCAGCTGATTTCCAGCAGGACACACCAGAAACACCCACCTCCACAGCCCCCTCCCACACACACAGGTCCCATCCTGCCGCCCTCGCTGGGGCCTGAGGGGCTCAGCAGCACCAAACCCCAGAGCGCTGGGTGGTCCAAGGATTCCCAGGCAGGCTGGGCAGGTTGGAGCAGAGCCCAGGCTCTCCAACACCTCCTCCCTCCACAACCAGCCTGCACTGAGGGGTCATTTACGTCCAAGCCCCCAAAAACGAGCTCTAAAGGAAGCCTCACCCTAAACTTTAAATAGTCTGTTTACAGTCCTTTTCATCTCCCAAGGGTGGAAGATACCAAAGGAGTTCAGGGCAACCTGGCTGCTTCTTCAGCTCAAAACCAGTCTGTGGTCACTGTAATGTTGTCCAGCTCAACCTCTTGCTGCAGTTTGCTGCAAAGAGAAGTTCACCTGATGGCAGGTGGACAAGAAGAGCAGGGAAAAAATATCAATTTCTACACTGACAGCATCTGACAGGATGAAAAAGCCACTAAGAGGCAACAGAAAAGGTGTTGAAACCTGGACAGGCACACGCGATGCTCTGCAGAGCTTCCTGCAAGAGCTCTCACAGTCCCACCGAGGGCTGTGCCTTCACCACGAGGTGATTTAACCCAGAGAGTGAGCAAATGTTCTCCTGTCAGCAGCTCAGGAGAGCAGGAAGGACAGCACCTCACCCTGGAAGGCGAGCGCTGCGGAGCCGCCGCTGCCCAGCCAGGGTAAACACGCGGCTGCTGCTGCTCGGGGCTGGCCAGCAAAAATATCCCGTGCTGAAAGCTCTGATAGAAGCCTGGCCAGGACAGGGAGCGTCCTGCCTCTAAAGCAAACACCTCTGTGTTTCTTTCCAGGAGAGGAAGAACGGTTCCATTCGGATCAGACCGAGGACAAGCGGCACATGGAACATCACAGCTTCGCTCGCTTGGGTTATTTCGCGTCCTTTTCACCAAACAGCCTCGTGCTGCCCACATCCAGAGCCACTCCAGCCCAGTTCTCACAGCTCCATCCTTTCTCAAGGAGGAACCATCATTTCAAGCCCCAGGACATTTCCTCTGGCAGGTGACAGATAAGGAAAGAATGAGTCACGGGTGAGGTGTCCCTCCCCAAAGCAGCTTCTCATCCTATTAGGAAAATCCAGCACAAATGTTGACTGATGAGCAAAGCCAACCACACAGAGTACTTTTAACAGTGAAAGAGAAGACAAAAATCCAGACAATTAGGTTTTTCACCTGAAATTTGCCCCAGAAAAATACTTACCAAAGAGAACCATTGTCAGGAGTCAGTAAGAAATGAAGATGAAGGAAAGGATGAGCTTGTGGCCGGGGTCTTCCTGCCACAATTCCTCAATCAGCACATTCTCTGTGGCAAGGACTGAGAGTTTTAAAAAATGCTACAAATAACATCATCCTACAAAAAGGCATCAGGAAACAGACAAAAAAACAATTCTGCAAGCTAGGGCTAATACAGCTGTTCCACTGGTCCCTTGGAATTTTTCAGGGAGAACATCTCTATGAAAACAGGATGGAAACTAAAGTTAAAACGAAACTGGAAAGTCAGGAAAGGTTTCTGAAGATGCTTGCAAAATGAACACTGTCCTCAGTTCCCTGTGCCTATATCTGTTCTTCACCTGCAGGTAATGAAAATGCTCAAACCTTTACAAATTATGGGCCTGGGAAACAGCAAATTGTTGTCTGGCAGAAGGGGATGGCAGGGAAGGGGATGGCAGGGGGGTCATCTCTGTCCTGGGTGTGAAATATAAATCACCCTAGGAATGAAAATAATTTGAGGTTGCAAATGCAGAGGAATGGTCCTGGTTCAGCTGAGCTTTCCTCTGCCAGGAGGCAATAGGGCAATTAATGCTTTACAAACTCAGGACAAGCAGCACAAAGAATGATTTATCCCCTCCACTTCACATTCTTCCCTGTTCCTTGTAATTAGTTCGCTCCAAAACACCAGAGTTTGGACTGGTTTCTTCCTTGAACTTCACATAGCAGAGCCATAATTTGTGTCCTTGTGCATCCTTGGCCATCGTTTTTCCACAGCCCGTTCCCAGAACTCTGCCAAAATGGTGCCAGTGGGATCTGAGAACAGATATTCAGGATCTCAGACATTTATTTAAAATATGACAGGTGTGTTAGACCCAAAACCCCAACTTGAGGTCCCTTGTGCAAGACGAGTAACGTCAGTGCCACTCCAGCATTTTCCTCTCCTCCAAATCTAGCCAAACATTTCCCTTTTAATAAAATATTGGGGGTCTCCAAAACGTGTGTTCAATTTTCAAAGCTGCAACCAATTATGAATGTGGGAATTGCAGAACATTTCCAAGTGTGAAAATGCTTTTTACCTCTCAGGTTCTGCACAGGAAAAAACCCAACATTTACCCCATCAGCTTGGATGAGTGAGGACGTGAGTGTTCCCTGCACTGATTGATTCACACTTCAGCTTTTTGCCCTTGGTTCTGATTACTCAGCGTTAGGGGGATCCAAGGTTTTGATAAAATGCTCCTCTCCAGCCCTTCCAGGCCAGCTCCCCTCCCTCCACACAGCTCTGGTTCCAAAAGAGGACAGAACCGATGGTCTCGGAAGGAACAGACACTGTCATGGATGGAAAAGAAAAAAAAGCCTTGTAATTTAATTTGGTGCTATAAATCAGCATCGTCTGAAGATGATGTGAGCAATCTCTACTGCCCTGGACCTTGCAGACTGGGCAGTGAGAGGGAGGAGAGAGACAACTGTGTGTCCCTGCAGCCCAAGGAACGTGTTCTCATCCCAGGGAACATCCCTTTTAGGGACTGATGAAGGGTTAGCTTTTAGGGCTTGTTTGCTATGGACTGTGGTGCTCCTAAACCAGAACATCTGTGAGCCACTAAATGCAGGAAACTCAATAACCTTCAAGAGGGAGTTCTTACATCTCATAAAGGTTAATTAAATGAAGCTTAGCACCCCCAAAGTGCAGCCTGGCTGAAGACAGGAGGATGTTCCTTTCTGAGGTGGCACTCAGTGCCACACAGCCCTGGGCCCAGCTCGCCCCACAGGCCGTGACCCCAGGGTTCCTTTGTTTGACCCAACTTTAATCAGCTTCCTTCTCCGATTCCAGCAAATCCCACCACGGATGGCAGCCAGGAATAAAGGCTATTGTACAGCACTGAGCTGTGCTTCACAGCAAGTCATGATAAGTATTTCCTTTCCAAACATCCAAGTTCCCCCAACATCACGAAAGCCAAGAGGAGATTGTTGGAGTTTTGCAGATAAAACAACGGCGACAGTAAAACGTAAATAAATCAGGGCATCCCTCGCTCCAAAGCCTCTCCCGTTCCAGCTGGGAATTAAAGGATGAATTTGGCAGGGCTGCTTACTGTGCTGGCAGTGAGGGCCCTGGAAACCAGAGGAGCAGTGACAGAGCTGTGAGGATCCCTCTCTGCAGCTCCCACTGTTGAGACAAACACCATAACCACAGGCAAGGAGGAGGAAGAGGATGATTCCCACACTCACCACTGGGAATGTGACACGCCCAAAGCCCCAGAAAACACTTGAGTAGTCATAAAAAACCACTGTTGAACCATTCTGGAAAGCTGATCTTTTCTTTTGCTTGACAGTGCACAAAGCCTCAAAATTTAGGATAGGAAGGAAATTTACTTCAGGGAATGTTAAGGGCTTTCCTTGAGAATCACAGGAAAACATCAGGGCTGTGGTCAAAGGATGCTTTCCCAGCCAACAAGTGGGTAAATCAGTCAGAAAATGACTCATGCATGATTTCGAGGCAACAAATACAAGTTACTTGTGTTGAAACTTGGAGGGATCCTTCTAGAACAGTCCAGTGGGAGCTGCTCCCACCTCTGCACCGAGCTGCCCCGGGAGCTGGCTGCCCCATCGTGGCGTCACCTTCGGGCAGCCCAGAGGATGAAATGGAGCTAAGCTGTAAGTAAGCCTGAGCAGCCACGTTTCTCTGTTCTCACCCAGCGGAGTGTAAAATGGACACGGAGACACAGAATGCTCAATTAGGCTTCTGAAATCCACCTTTCCAAATGGTCCCCATAAACCCACTAACAAGGTTATGGTTTTTCCAGGGGAGTGTGTACTTCTCATAACTCATGACATGCAGCCCATGGTTTATATTTCCCACTGGGAAATGCTGATCTCAAAAGCAGAAAGGTTGTGAGTAGAGGCACTGCCATGTGTGTGGTGCTTTGTTGGGGGGTAAGGATGCAGAACAAGCATCCATCTTCCTTTTAAAATCTGTTTAAAGATCTGCACAATGAAATTTTCTCTCTCTTCGCTGATCTGGACAGAGCTGTGGTGACGGCCAGCTCCTCTCTTGGTTCTTTTTCCCTCACCTCCTCTTTTTCTCTCACCTTTCACTGAACTCCAAACTCCAAGAGCAATGGGGCTGGTAGGAATGTCTCTAACAAAAAGCTGGCAAACCTGGAGCAAAGAGCATCAGCTGATGACACAGAGCAAGATACACAGTGGTGGCCCCTGGTCCAGCAGCTCCCACTCACCCACCCCAGCCCTCTGCTGAGCCCAGGCTGGGCTGTGGGGAGCCCTGGGCTAAGAGAAGCCACGGAGTTCAATCTATTCCAGCAGATGCATCCCAGGAAGGAACACACTGCAGCCACCAATGGTGTCACAGGGCCTTCAGGTCAGTTACCAACTATACATAGAAAGCTGGGATTAAATTACAGCCCCTCGTACAATCTGGGACCACCTGGTAACAATTACAGCAGCACTCGCTGAACCGAGGGTCCCCCACGCACGTGGGCTGTGCTGGCTGCAGCTTCTCCCTCCTATTTGCAAGTTGGGAGCCCCCCCAGGCTTCTCTTCCCATTCCAGCTAAAGCTGTAACTAATTAGTGACAGAAAAAGCAGGTCTGTGATTACACATTTCATTTTGTGTCATTATAACTGGCACCCCGCACAGGCTTCCAAAACGGCTCCAAAATTCTTGGCACAAAACCCCCCGCGCCAGCTCCAAAACACTAATTGTGCACTCAGAGAAAAAGGGATCACAGATGGAAACAGTGCGAGGCAGGGGTTGCAGTTTTGGGGCAGGACAGCTTGTGCACACCAGGAAATAAATCTGCAAAGTTATCAATTGTCAAAGACAGCTCAAAAGTCTGAGGCAGCCGCACGAAATCCAAGCTGGGAAAGGGCAGGAATTACCTTCCCAAAAGGAACCCAAAGCTGGTGGGTGTCAATTTGTCATGCCTGAAAAATCAGTTCTAACCCACTGTACATGGAAATCTAAGAAGCACAGTACTGTGTTCCCACTATTGAATCTCCCATATATCAAATATTGGCTCTGTTTTTTCCTACAGGAACACAATTGACTTCCTGATTTCATCTCTGTGCTAAATCCTGCTCCTGGCTCACACAACACCTTCTGCCAAGGCTGCACTGACTGGGGAAGTTTTGTGATTCGGGAGGTTTTGTGATTAGGGAGGTTTGGTGAAGGTTTAGGTGAATGTGCCATTCTCCAAATAAACACATTTACCATCAAAATAACCCTCTTGCCACACAGAGGCAAGAGTATGTACTGCTTAAAGGGCCTTTCTTCCATCAACTCTTTTACCACACAGGGACACCCTGGGCTACGCCAAACTCCACCAACTTTGCACCTTTGATGCACTAGAGCCGAAATCCTCGAGCCTCAGCACTGTCTCTTTTGAGAACCTGATGATTTTCCAAACTCCCTCCCTCCAGAAGAGAAGATTACTTATAACACAAAGGTAGCATTGAAGCTCAAACACTCGTCTCCCCGAACTAATGAACCCGTGCTGAAATGCTGCTTCACAAAGCCAGTTATCTTCTCATCTAAGGCTTTAGTCCTGCCACGTATCCCTGGGGACTGCAGTGATCCCGGGTCAGTCCCGTGCTGGCAGAGCACTGGAACTCGGGAAGCTCTTTGCCAAGCATCCTGCTCAGCCCAGCCGGGACGCCTGTGGATTGCAAACACTTCCCTGCACAGCGAGGCAGGAACAACTTCCCATCTCCAGGTGTGTGCCAAGGTGTCCTAGGGCTGCAGCCTCCGGTTTTTCCCAGCTCTGATCATGCAAGAGGGGCTGTGTTTTCTTTCGGTCCTTTCCTTCAGGCCTCAGCACCATGAGAGAGAACAGGTTGCCTGGCCAAATTACACAGCAGTTTGGTTTTTTCCTGAAACTTTCACTTCAAACACCTAAAAACCACATTTTCGTGAGGGTGCCAGCAGGGCCAAGCCTGGCTCCAGGAGCAGCACTCGGCTCTCAGAGCAGCTCAGCGAGACCCAAAGCACAACAATGGAAAATATTAGAAGCAATTTCAGCGACACAAATCAGGGGTTAGAAGACAGGGGTGTTATTCTTGGCAGTGCCCCAGATTTCCTGAATGAGCTGGACAATTCCCTGCTCTGTGCTGCAGGCTGGCACATACCGAGTGGAAATCATAATAACCTACTTCCCAGCCCGGGGGCGGGCGGGGGCTGCGGGTCTCCCCCTCTGTGCCCTCCAGGCCTCCTGCAAACGAGCTCCTAATTCAGAGCGACAGAGTTTAAATGCGAAGAAATTTGGGGAAAGGGTAATGACACTGTTCAGGGAAACGGGAGAGAAAGAATAAATTATGGGAAGCATCAGCGCCTTCTGCTCAGAGGCCAGGCAGTGTTTGTCCTTTGTGAGGGTTCAGCCAGGCGGGATCCTCGGGAAGTCGGAGACATGAGACTGATTTAGGAGGAAGAGCGATGAAGAAAAGCAACGTTTGGGCTCCCCGAGGTGCAGCCCAGCCGCCCCTGCCTGGGCAGAGATGTGCTCCCAGGGGAGCCACGATGGACTTTAACCAGCACTGAGCTCCATCGCAGCCAGAGGTTCAGGAGTTCAGTCACAGCCTTTCAGCTGACTAAACAATGAGCCTGCAGCAGCCAGGAGGTGATGGACAAAGCAAAGCCGCCTCTCAGAGAAATTAAACTGGCAGCCTCACGTTTCCTGCCGAGGCTCCCAACCTGGATCACGAGCCTGAGCTGCCTGCCCCATGATGGTGCACATGGTCGGGCTCTGGGGCTAATTGAGCTGTCAGCAGAGATGCCCTTCCCCTGCTCAGTACTCCTGGAACACGATCAGCGATCTCTGGGAGCAGATAGGAAGGGCCACAAATCCCTCTGACATGTTCTGGCACAGCTCTCTGCATTCAGCAGAGCTGCAGCAGCAAGCACAGGCTGACCCCAGACTGCTCACAGCAACCACAGGAACCTCCAACACACTCACAAGTAGCAGCCTCCTGTGTGCCCCTGCCCCAGCAGCTCACTGATGGTCACTGACAACTCCCTACCACACCTTCCTGCACCTCCTCTGCTCCAGAAGGATACCCTGGTGCTGAGGCCAAAGCCACCAGCAGCAAAAGCCATCACACCCCTGCAAACCAACACCCAGGAGCTGCTTGGGGTGGGGGTTTAGTTACACAGAGCCCAGACACGTTCCCCAGGACGGTGCAGAGATCAGCACAGACACCCTGGCTTGGGGCCAGGCAGAGCTGTCCCATTTCTTCTTGGGATGCTCCTCCAGCTGCTGCCTGGGTCTGGAAACCAAAGGAGCACAATTCCCACTGCCCACCTCAGCCCTGACCTGGTGGCTGCTCTCCTGCTGCTCTCAGGGGCTCAAAAGATGATGCACAGAGCAATGTAATTTTGTTTTCTGCCCCTGGAAGTACCCCTGCCTGTGCTGAGAGCCAGCAGAGATCAGCTCCCTGCTGTGCCTGTTGCACTTGAGGTACATAAATACCTGTTTTTCTGTCCCAGACACAAGGTTACAGCATGTCCTGGGTGTGAACCCAGCGGTATCCAGCTGCGTTTGAAGGGCTGAATGGGGACAGAGCTCACCATCTCCAGGTCATGATCCACCCCAAGCTCCCCAGCAGCTCAGCAGCAATTCCTGCAGGAGTTTTTAGTCTGGTCTCACTCTGCTTTTGGCACTGGCTGTCCCTCTCTTCTTCACTCCAGCCCAGCCCTGCAGTGAGCAGTCCCTGAGGACCATTCCCAGCCCCGGTGATGAGAAGGATGAGTTCAGAGCGTGCCCTGAGTAGCTTTATTTCCTTAATTTCCTTTTCTCTGCTTCCTTCCTGCATGGAATTACTCATTTCCTTGGCAGGAAAAAAGAAGGTGCTTTTCAGAGTTCAGCTGAGGTTATTATCTGCTCCCTGACAGGGGTTATGGTGCTTCCTCTCCCCAGTGGGTTGTTCTCCTGTGCCACAGCTTGGAAAGGGGAAGAATAAAGATTTCTATTACACACCTTTTTATCCCTTGGTTGTTTTTTTTGTTGTTGTTGTTGTTTCTTGGTTTTTAACAAAATGCTAAAAGCATCAAAGCCCAGGGAAGGCAGAGATGGCCTCTCCACAGAGCAAAAGGCTGTGGGAGACATCTGCCCAAATCAGAGATCAATCCCAGCCCTGACTGCCTCCACAACAGAGCTGGCTCTGATTCCCCTGATGGCAGGGCAGGTCAGACCCCAAAATGCTCTGCTGGTTCTCCTGCCTATCACTTAAATCCAAAGCTGCTTTTCTGTGGGGAAGGTGGAGAGCCCCTCCAAGGTCTAAACCAGAGAAAAATCAGGCACCGAGGCAGGGAACTGATCCCACAGCACGAGGAGTGTGTGGGGCTCTGCACGAGGTCACGTTTGGTTCCACACCTAAGCTTGGTTCAGTTCAAGAGGTTTTTCCTTACTCTCAACAGCTCAGAAACAGTTTCCAGTTAAATGTTTCCCCAGCTGGATGTGGCCGCAGGGTTTAGGGGAAGGAGCTGGGAGTGACACAGCAGCTGCCTCCTGTGTCAGGCAGAGAATCTGGAGGGAAATTGGGAATGTGGGGCCCACAGGGATAAAGCTGCCTCTGTCTCCTGCAACAACAGCATAAAATCATCTTACAGGCTGATATTTGCACATCCCCATCGTGTGCACACCTGAATACATCTCACAGCTTCCCCTGCAGCCGGGGAGGACACGCTCCTGAGCCTGGCAGGGAATTGCACTGGGAGAGAGCAGGAATCCAGCCACAGAACCCCAAAGCCTCAAGTTCTGGGTCTCCACTCTAGACCTGACCAGTGCCACCCCTTCCCCTGTGTCCCCTCCTCCAGGCTGGCACTGCAGGATCACCACCCTGAGCCCTGATCACCCTCTGCATACGGGAGGGAGCGGGCAAAGGGCGAATGCAGAGATCCCAAACCTCTCACGGGCAGCTCAAACTCAGCCAGTCTGAAAAGGACAAACCCAGCCCCTGACAAACCCTCTCAAAGGAGCTTCCAGAGCTTCTGCCAGTGCTGCCATTGGAAACAACAAATTTGCCTTGATATTAAACGTTTAGCAGCATTTGGGAAGTGAGTGAATGGCTGGGATCCTGAGTGTAGAAATTCTCCAGAAATGGAAAGCACCACACAGTGCTTCCCAGGAAGCCAGAGCAGCATCCTTCTGATGCAAGGAAATAATAATAATAATAATAATAATAATAATAATAATAATAATAATAATAATAATAATAATAGTAATAATAATACCACCACCACCAGAAAAACAACAACAAAAAGACAGTTATTTTTAAGCACATTTTTAAAGACACTTTTAGAGCATTCTCTGCAGGCACAGGATTTGAAATCAGCCAGAAGCAAGGAAGCTGAGCTGAGCAGAGCAGCACTTACTGTGCAGGCAGCCAGCATCCCCTTCGAGCTGGGACCACCCTGGGCAGCACCTGGACGTGGTCTGGGACCTCAGCTGGTACACCTGCCTGTAGCCCGTGTAATACACAACCCTGAAACACAAAAACCCGGCCAAAGTCAGCTCCTGCAGGACGGGGAAGGACAGAATTTGTAACTATGGGTGAAAATAAAATGAGGAATTGGGTTTGCAAACGTGCTGCCAACGTGCTGCTGGCAGTGATCACTGATGCTAAGAAAATACTCTTAATTTACTCTAATTAGGAACACAAGAGACAGTACCTAGGTCTTCATAACACCCCAGATTATTTTTTTCACCTTTTCTAGACTATTTACAGTTCTGAGCTCCTCCTTTACACTGCTTGCTCACAAAGGAAATGTAAATTTTAAGAACAGGTATTTCTGCTTTAGTGAGGAGGAGCAGGTGTCTCTAAGGGGCTGGTGAGCTTAAAAATCAGCATAATCCTGATGGCAGCACCAAACTACTCCAGGAGTTGTGTTGGACACAGCCAGGCTCCACAGCTTGGCAGGGAGCACTGAGAGTCCCTTTAAATACTCCCAGTAGTTCCCTCCAGGGTGGGAGCTGGGGGGAGTAAAGCAGGGACAGATCTGAAGTGTAAATAAATAAAGGCAACACATTTTTCCCCGGAAATTTGGCGTTGTGTGTTTGTGAGAATTGAAACACAGATAACACTTCTGAAGCCGATCTTTAAAAAGCTCCATTGGCAGAACATGAAACTGCTCCACCAAAGCAAATCAGGCAAACAACAACAAATATTTGGCACAGCAGATGTGTTGTGCATGTCCACTGAAAATATTTATCCTAACTCAGTCGACTTGTTTGATTTTGTCTGAATGTTCCTACAAAAAAAAAAGAACCAAATAACAGTGAATCGTTAATTCCGGGAAGGAAACCTTCAGCGACTCCTGCGTGCCAGCCAGCACGTGGAAGCACAGCTGAGAGAAATAAAAGCAGATACCAGTTTTTAGGTTTTTTTTTGGTTTTGCATGAGCTGTTAACAAATTATGAAGGAAATTATTGTGCTGCAGAAGCAGCTGAGAAAGCAATTCACAGGCACAGGCTCCAGCCCACCGGGATCCTCTTGGTACCAGGAGCTCTCTCCAGCCCAGCCCAGCAGGAAGGAGAAGGGGAGATGGTGGATGCAGGGTGGTGTGAACATGACAAGGAGGCTCAGGGATGGGGAGGAAAACTCAGAATAGTGGTGGAGGACAGCTCAGGGCTCCTTGTGGCCCAGCAGTGCCCTGAGCACTCCCACCCTCCCGGGCGGCTCCGTTGGACACTCTGGATCCTTCAGCCGCTCCAGGCAGCTCTCAAGGACAGGCAAATATTGTGACAGCTTCAGTGCCTCTGGGTATCTGAGTGCTGCAGATGGGAAAGAGCCACACAGGAGATACTTTATCTTCAGTGTTTCTCTTTTCTTTTGTGTTTTAAGGAGTCCCTGGCACAGAAAACGGGGAATGAGCCAGAACTAATGGAACCCAGGGAATCCTGCTGTGTCTTGCTGCTGGAAAATCTCCTTCCAGCCCCTCTGGGATAGCATTGTGATTCCTTCAAGCTTGGTTATGTATGGCTGACAAAGCTGCCTGCTGTCGTTACTCCCTGGGAAGCTGCACAAACCCATCCCTTCACCAGGAACACGGAGCAGCAGAGCCCGAGGATGCTCCAGCTGAGCAGATGCTGCTTTTCCCAGTCACCTCCAGGAACTCAAAGGCACCGAGGCCAATTTCAGGGCAGCTCCTGGAGTTGTGAATACATTTCCTGAGCCCCACGCTGCCAGAGCTGGGTCCAACTGGAGCAGCTCCAGCGTCCCTGCGAGTGCCGACATCGCGTGCTCCACTGCCTTGGCTGCCTGGCACAAGGGAACTTGGCAGGATGGCTCCCAGCTCTTGGAAAAGCTTGCAATGGGAACTCCCAGAAGTTTAGAGAGAGGGGATCTGGGACAAAACCTTGCCCAAGGAATGTTCTGCTGATAGTCCTTTCCCTGTCTGAATTTCACAGCTCCTGGGGTGAAATCCCTCAGTGGCTTCCCCTCTGCACTTCCATCAGGAACAGTCTTAGGGGTTGTTCTGATTGTTGTTTTGTAATGAAGCAGAACAGAAAGTTATTTCATTTCAGTCCCTTGATTTGTGATATCAAATCCATCCTTTCAGCTGAAGGGACCACTGAGGCTGAAGAGCTCCTGGCCTTTGAAGTGGAAGCAGACAGGGCACCCACCCTTTCAAAGCCTTCCCTGAATACACAGCCAGGAGTCAGACTGTTTGCTCCTTTGTTACCAGGACACAGATCTCATCACCACAGTAATTACCAGCAATTACAGGTTAGGAGGAATTCCTGAAGTCAGGACTTAAAAGCTGTCTTGAGTCCAAGATGTTTCTTTGAAACGACACTACCATTTTTATTCTGCAAAGGCTTGTAACTCCCTAATGAGGCCGGAAAAGCAGGTGGAGGGTGGAAGCAGCTTGGGCACGTTGTAGTTTGGCTGCTGGGTAGGTAAGAAAAGATCGTTTTTGATGCTGTTACACGTGTTCAGAGCCTTCCTTCCACAGGGCCTCCTGCCTGGGCTCCCATCTCTGGCCAGAGAGCTCTGGGAGCTCAGGGGATGCTATGATCAGGTGGATGAGCACTCAGGTTGTGTTCCAACTCCCTGCTCACCTGTGCAAGCCCAGCTCAAGATCTTCTGACGTGGGCCTGAGCATGGTCCAGCTCACAGAGTGAAAGGAAGGTGGTGACCCTGCAGCAAATCCTGCTGACCACCACCCCAGGCATCCCTGCCCTCACAGGGGTCCTGCACCACCCCATCCCCTGCACCATGGCCACATTCGCTGTCATTACAGCAAATAACCCTCACTTGGCCCCAGCTTCTGCCATCAGCTCTGTCAGACAAGGGGCACTGGAGGGGCTTTGAGGGGGAGACATCTAGAGATACAGGAATGGTGCACGTGATGAGAATAAGCCATTCCATTAACGGGGCTGGATCATAGGAAACAGATGTCATACATTGTCTGAAGATGGGAAACAGCTCACCACGAGGACAAAGCTTCTGCACAATGGAAACAATGGATAGAACTTCTCTTTGGGAATTCCTTCCCAGCTTAAAAACTGTCACAGAAATGCCAGGTTGAATCAGAAGCCACTCCAGCAAAAAGGGTTGCCAAGCTCTAGTGATCTGCTTTTAGCCAAGAAAAATACCCTGTGAGGTAGCTCTAATCCTTCCTGGCAGTTTGTGGGGTCAGGGCCACATCTCTGCTCATGGGACTGTTCATATCAACCTGTGAAAGAACTGCTCTGACTCCTGATGACAAAACCTTGAAATCATTGAATCACTGAACAGTTTCTGTTGGAAGGGACCTTAAAGGTCATCCAGACTGAACCTCCTGGCATGGGCAGGGACCCCTCCCACTACCAGGTAAACGCCAGGCAACAAGGATTTCCTCCAAGGTGTTTCCTCCTCTTTCCCTTAAGAGCTGTGGGCCATCCAGGTGAGCCCCAGCCACACTGTCTCATCCCTGAGACTCCCTGAAGGGCACCAAGGCATTCCCCTGGCTGCTTCCCATTCCAGAACACAGCCAGGGGAGCAGGACGAGCAGCCGCGCCCATCCCTCAACAGCTGTGCGGCACCGAACTCGCTTCCCTGCTGCTGCTGCCGAGCAGTGGGAACCACTTTTCCTCCTGCAAGGAGCAGCCCGAGGCGGAGGGAAGAGCACCTACCTCCGCTCGTAGCCCGTGCACCAGCGGCGGCCCCCGCAGTCCTGCGTCCACACCTTGGCAGCGCGGGTCAGCGCCCGCACGCACGGCTGCTGCAGCGCCACGACCGCCAGCTCCTGCTCTGCGCACACGTTCGGCCTGGCACAGAGAGAGGCAGGCATGTGAGGGATGCAGAGGGATGCAGGGCATGCAGAGGGATGCAGGCGTGTGAGGGATGCAGG
>VWYI01004874.1:217759-237288 GCA_013399455.1 Anthoscopus minutus | reverse complement strand
CCCGGCCCGCACGCCCTGACCTCTGCCTTGTCCCCCCGCAGCCCGGCACCATCGAGCAGGCGGTGAGCGAGATCCGGGTGGTCGTGCTGCCCGCCGAGGACGGGGAGGTGCAGAGCGTGTGGCTGCTCACCGAGTGAGTTCCGCGGTGGGATGGGATGGGATGGGATGGGACGGGCGCTGCGGGCGGGGGGAGATGAGAGCCGGCACAGTCCAGAGCCGCACATCCCGGAGCGCTTTTCCGTATTTAACCTGCTGAATATTAACGCGGTGCACAAGGCCTGGAATGGCCCAGGCTGGCTGCAGCCATTATTACTCCATTATTTCTTTATAACCCAGCTCTCCAGATCCAGACCAACGCTCCCCTGTTAACCTCTTACAAAATCCAGTCCCAGAGAAGTAACCTCCTGCAGTAAAGGACAAGCATAGCTTTACCAAACTGACCCAAAGCCCCGTGTGTGCAGCAGGGCACGGACCCTCAGCCCTGCACTGCCCCTGCTGATACAAAGCAAAGGCTGTAACAGAAAATACAGCACCATTAAGACTTCAGATTTGTTCTCCTCAGCAACTCTGCCAAGCTCTTGAGTGTTTCTAGCCAGGAGTCAAAACCACTTAAAGCTCAGTTGTGTTCTCTCCCCAGAATCGATCACTGGAACAATGAGAAGGAGCGCCTTGTCCTCATCACGGACTGGTCCCTCCTGGTCTGCAAATACAATTTCATCAGCCTGCAGTGCCAGCACGTGACCAGGATTGCCCTCAGCGCTGTGGACACCATCTCCGTGGGAGAGTTTGAGTTCCCACCCAAATCTCTGAACAAGTAAGCAGCCACAGTCACGTGTAAGTCTTGCACAGTTATTTGGAACAGATTGAGCTGTCAGCCTGACCACTGGAATGAGAATTTTTCCTTTTGCTTGCTTAACTTTGCAAACAATTCCTGAAGCTTTATTTGAAATTAGATAACCTCAGCATAGCTGCTGGTTTGGTTTGCTGGGGTGGTGAGTAGTTGCACTAAGAGCAAGTTGCTCAAGGACTTTCAAGAGGTGTAGATTTGGGAGCAGAAACTCATCACCATTACATAATGCAGTAAGCAGTGTTAACACTACCTTAGCATGAGTTGAAAGGTGGGAGTGTCAGGTCCCCTGGACATTGGGGCTGTCACAGGCTGTGAAGGATGGCCAGGGCATCCCAGGTGCTTCACTTTCTTGCTCTCAGCTCATAAGAATGTCCCTTTGCACATTTCAGGAGCTGAATTATTGCATTTCTTGCCTGCAGTAAAATTTACTAGCACTTGTATTTCAGGATAGCTTCCAGTTTCAAGCAGGTCTTTTTCAGACAGAACATTTTTAGTTAACCTTGCTCCAAGTCTGGGGAGTTTTAGGCTGTTCATTCTGCACCATCAGGAGGGAAGGTGTCGGTATCCGCATCCAGTGGGACAAGCAGAGCCGTGCCTCCTTCATCAACAGGTGGAACCCCTGGTCCACCAACATCCCCTACATGACCTTCACTGAGCACCCCATGGCAGATGCTGATGAGAAGATCTCATCCCTGTGCCGGGTAAGGAACAGCCTCTGCTCCTCCACGCAGCTCACTGAGCTCACAGGGTGCACACAGCTTGGATTATTTTTGAGCAATACATCAATTCATCAAACAAAATCGGTTACATCACAGGTAGAATTTAGAGCTGGGAGCTCCCATCTCCCCAGTTTCCAAATTTTGACTTGCAGGGTGGCCCCTACTTTTGCCAGCCACCCATAACTGACTGAAACACAGAGGCCAAAACTTCAAAAGGTGCAGAGTCCTGTAAAACTTAAAAGCAGATGGATCTTGGGCTGCTTCTGCTTTTATTTACCTGACAGGCTGATGGACTTCCATCTAGGACTGACAGCTAATTAACAGATGGTTTAATTGCTCACTGAAAACCTTCATCAAGGTGGTTCTCAGTTCTTTTTGCAATAGGTGCTTCCCTCTGAAGGTTTGCCTAAAATTAGAACACTATGAAGCATAACATATAAGTGATCAGGGCAGAACCACAGGCAGAAATAAACTGATAAATCTTTACCCTGTTTAAGTCCCACATCAGCAGTGTCCTGTGTGAAATTAACTGTATCACTGAGGTTAAATATTAGGCTGTGACTATCACAGCCCATAGAGCCCTGACAGCTACAGCTTTCATGCTAATCCTTCACCATTCCCTGTGTATAAGCTATTATACATTCCTATGTATATCTATTTTATAATTATTTTATAATTATAAATACATATAATTATTTATATTCTATAATAATTATATGTATAACATCTATTATACATTCCTATGTATAAGCTGCTTAACAGTTTGGAAAAACAATGCAAAAGCAAGGTGATTTCTTTTCTTCCAGCTGGAAAACTTTCAAACACAGCTGATCCAGGCTGTGAAGAAAGCACACAAGGAGGGCCCTGTGCCTGGCAGTGCTACCGGGGTGTTGGTGCTGGAGCGGCCCATCCTCATCGAGACCTACCTGGGACTGATGTCCTTCATCAACAACGAGGCCAAGCTGGGGTACTCCATGACAAGAGGCAAAATTGGATTTTAAACCCCCTTGTGTGTCACCTGTTCAAGGGCAAGTGAGTTGCTGGTGGTGCCCTGGGTGCTGAGGGCAGAGCACGTGATAACGCAGAGTTGCCAGGGGAAGGGAAGGAGATGAAAGGGGGAGGTTGTAGGACACTTCCCAGATTTGTTTAGGGAATGCACAAGTTGGATTTGAAGCAGACACAGGGTGGTGTCAGTCTTGTATTTTGTACCTGGTTTACAGCCCTCACTGGTCCTTCTGCAGGGTGAATGAGCCATGGTGTGTGCTGTGTCCCAGTGCCTGCTTTTCCCACTCCAGGAAGTGCCACTGGAATCTGCTGAAACCCCAGTGCACAGCAGAACCTTTGTGCCACAGCCCTGCTGTAATCCCTGTGTACTGTGTCAAGTCCTGTCGTGTGCTTGGGACTGCTTTGTGTTGTTTAAGAGGAGTTGCTGTTCCAATCACCATGATCTCAGTGCTCTGACTAATGCCTGTTAGGAATTTTCAAAGCTGCCAGTCAGTCTTTAACAGTATTTGCTGGCTTTTGCTAAAGCTGCACTGTTCCACCTGCTCAGCAGCAGTTTGTGAACTCAATATGCATTTCTGAGCTTCTTGTTAAAATCCCTCTAAGAACCTACTGGAACTTCCTCTCTACTTCTGTTTCTTTGCTGCAGTCACAGAATTAAGACTGTTGTGAGAGAACGTTGCCAAAAGCCTCACAAACACGTTTGCCTTCAGAGCTGTTCTTTGTAGAACTGAAAAGGAATTCTATTTTGGTTAGATTGATACTCAGCCATTTTTCTTAAATCTGCTCTAGTTTGGGCCAGGACTTTTTAATTGAGACAGAGAAAACTTTCAGCACTGTGTGTCAGCCTTGGTTCATATGTTTCTGCACTGAACCTCTCATCCAGGGATGAAATTCAGAAGCAACTCAAGAGATTACTGCTGTAATCATTCAGGAGGTGACTCTAACAAGCTTTTTCCTTGTGCATGACCTTTTCTCCATGCCCTTTCATCAGAGCATTTATCTGCTGGATGAACACTGTGCTGCACTGTGGGGTTTTTTGACCTTAATGTAGGTGAGTGTTTGTGAAACTCCTGTTGCAGTCTGTCCTGACTCCAGCTTTCCAAGCTTCTCTATGCATTTTCTAAGTTACCTGTTCAATTTTCATTAACCTTGCAGTAAAGTTGAAATTTAACTCTTACTTGGTATCTGTTCTTCATTTTCTGGAGACTGAGGCTGTGAAATTAGGTAGCAAAAGAAAAAACATCCAGTAAATTCCTAAACAAGAGGCTCCCTCTTCAGAAGGACACAGGGGAAACACAAGATCCAACTGCTCCTTCCCTGCCAAACCATCAACTCCTATTTGGGACAAAAACTCCCATTCCACTTACTTGTAACTCAGCATTTTTGAAGTGTCGATTGTGATCCCTCTGGCAAAGATTCCATGTAATAAATCCATGGTGGCCCAGGCAGAGTTACTGTCACCCAGAATGATTGGTGTGCAAGTAACAGTTTCCTTGTGCTGGGATAAATCACCACATCATCACATCACTGATCACACTGAAACAGACTTTCAAGTGCAGAGGTGCAGGGTTATAGTTTGTAACTATCAAAATATTTATTGGAAATAGAAAATTTAAATAATAGCTATACATTATATACACACAGAGCTACAGTCTTAGAAAATAAGGGTTCAGAGTTGAAAAAGAGATGTTCAACTCCATCAATACTCAGGTTTTCTTGCAATATACACTCATTCCTTACATTTCACTTGCTACATCACTTCATTCAAATGTAGTCACAGTATTTCACACACTGAGCTTGGAGCTCCTTCAAATAAATAACTTATAAATACAAACACTTCAGACTGGGCAACAGGTTTTCCTTTCCTCTTTCTTCCTCAGACTTGGGAGCATTTTTAATGCATTTTAGTTCTTTTATTTTACCTCTTCTGTTTCCAAGTAACACACACAGAAGTTGTCCTTACTCAGGAGCAGCATGGAGTCCCCATTGGAATTCCAGGAGAGAGACATGATCTGGAAGTCACCTGTGGGAAGAGATCAGAGTGTTTCAATAAGGAGCTGCTGGAGGAAAAGGCAGCTGGAATCAGAAAATCCCTGCTGGCCTCATGCTGTCCTTGAGACATGTGCTTCACCACGAACTCCTATTTTCCCAGGGTGAAAACACCCATTTTTAAACATCTCCAAGAACACACCTGAGCTATTTCCAGGATAACACCCGGATCAATTGATAAATGGAATAACATTTTGTCACTGAGAGGTTGTGGCAGCTGCTGCTCACCTTCCCCAGGCACCTGCACCACGACACAGCCAGCTGGGGACCACAGGTAGACTCTGCTGCTGCCTGTGCACACAGCCAGGCGGGGCTGGCAGGGATCCCACTGGAAGCACTGGATTGTGCACAGCTGCTCCAACACCACTGACAGCTTCAGCTTCCGGATGTCCCAGATCCACACGGCGTTGGGAATGTTATCTGCAGAGGAAGCAGCAACCTTGTGAGAGCTGGAGGATAAAAGGGTCACACTTGGTTTTTTTTTTTAATGCACAGGAACAAATTTGTGCAATACAAACCTTTAGGTATACCCCAGGGTTAGCATTACTTGAGTTTTGCCAAGCAGAGCTTTCAGGAAATTGTCAGCTTTGGAAATATTGCAAAAAAAAAAAAAAGGTAAAAGTGATCTAGTCCATCTCCCTGCCTTTCATCACATTACTCTGTCTGATGGGTTTTGCATCTGACCCAGAATTTGGCATCCAGGCACAAACAGCCCCTGAGGACCACAGATTAAAATGGAACATTAATTTCATGACTTTCACTATTCAGAAAGTCAGAATTCCTCCTGCTATAGGTTGTGCAGAGATAAGACACCCAGGCTGTAAGTGGGAAGATTTGTTTCATTTTCAATACAGTGAGCTCACACAAACTTGGAAGTAATATAAAACCCCACTATTTTCATTAAATACAGAGCCAAGGCTGAGTTCATGCCCTGATCAGCACTTCTGGCAGCTCACAACAGTTAACACACACTAGAAGACAGGCTAAGATTCCTCTGTACATATCTCACAACAGAGCTGATTTTACAGGGCCATGACTCTTTTTATAGTGCAAAGGGTCATTTCTGCTAAGGAAACCCCCCACATGCCCCACATGGTTTCCCCTCTAAGGCAGAGCAATCAGGACTTACCATTTTTGGTTGCCAGGAAACAGTTATCTGCACTGAAGGCCAACATCCCAACTCCCACTTTGGGATTTGCCCTGTCAGCAACTGGTTTGTTGTACTGTAAAGAAACTGGCACCTGGGAAATGTCATCTGGAAAGGGAAATAAAAGTATTTCACTAAGTGAGCCTGGGTGGACAATGCATTTACATCCAACTGTTAAAACCCCTCATTTCTGAAGTGATAGGACCATATTTTACTCTTCTCCAAGATGTTCCAATCAAAATTTCAATTGCTTTAAGATACCACATCTTCACACAGCCACCCTACTACTATTCCTGCCCTCCTACAGAAAAGGAAAGGCTGGAAATCAGGCAAGACTGAGATTAAACCAGAAAAATGAGGAGAGATTAATTTACTACCTTTTAACTAATATTTCAAACACTCTTAACCAAAGGTAATTTACAGTGCCACAAAGACTGAGACTGATTTTTACTGCCCTAGAGGATATCCAGAGGATCTGTTCCACCATCCAAGGGGCAGAGTTCACCTACAATGTTTATTTAAAGACTTCCCAAGGCAAACTCAAGTGTCTGGTTTGAGTAAACTTTGGCTTACATTTACTCTTTGTGCTGAAGAGAGAACTAGCCAATGCTCTTGTTGGAGGGAAAGTAAGTCTCTCTGTGTCAACAGTTGGGGATTTCTCCACTTCTTTATACACAATCTACAAAGAAACAAGTGAGAGCTCTACAGAAGAACCTCGAAGAGTTTGAACATGGACTGTTACCAACTACCCACATCCCACTGGCTCATTTGCACATTTAGTACATCTCAGCATCCCCTGGTTCATCAACAGAGGAAAGGGCTTCAGTAGGCAGATGTGGAGTCCAGTATTCCCAGTGAATCATGGGCCATTTGGAACCACAATCAGGAAAACACTCCAAAGAATAAGTCTGAGGGAGTGCACCTTGCTCATTATTTATGACAGCAAATCAAATCATCCCCATTACAGTGGGAACATGAATCTCATTTTTGCAACCAAAAATCTATAATCTGATTCTATCACAAACAAAGTGCAGCACTGCAGAAGGAAAATAGCAAAAATATTTTAGTGTGCCTGCAACATACTCCCAAACACAAGCACCAGGATAAAACATAGCAACTGCAATTCCTGTCTGTGTAGTGGAGATTAACAGAGCTATTTCCATTTGTTTTCCATGACATATTTTACACCTAACTGGAAGTTAAGGCATTTTTCAGCCATGAGAAGCTTTGCTGAGGTGCTTTAATGGCTCATGCCTTGCTTCTGGTTAAGAGGCAGAGTTATGTGACTATTGCAGGCTTACAATCCACACACAAACTCTTCCTGGAGGTCTGCTCAGTCCCTCTGCAATGGCAAACAGCACCACACACTGTTCTTGTTACCTCCAGGGATGAGATCAGCTTGGGATTTTGGGAATAGCAGCTCTGCACCTGCTGCCAACAGCCCAGAATCTGTCAGGCTTTGCAGGTACAGGTATAAAAGATAAAAATCAATGCTGACAGATGTTCCAGGAAATGCCCTTCAGGTGAGCTGGATGAGCTTGTCCATACAGGATGGAGAATCTGAGCACAATCCAGTTCCAGCACTGTTTAAAGTCAGGAATTGCATAAAGCTGAGACAAATCTCTCCTGTTCAGTTTTCCAGTTTGCCATCAGCTGCACACCCAAACCTGTAATGCAGCCACCACCTACACCAGAATGCACTGGCACGTGACAGGAGCATCTGAGAACCTATTACTGCTCAAGAGAGACAATCACAAACACATTTTCCATCAAATCTGAAAGGATTCCCATGTCTTATATCCCCAGGTTGTCATGCAATTTCCCAGGCCCTAGTGGGAAAAAACCCCATAAGTCTCCAGAATGAAATGGATTCATCAGCATCTTTCAGATACAAACAGCAGCACCCAAGCTCTGCTAAGGACTCCACAGATTTGGGATCCACACTTACAGTCTTTCTGTTGGAAATGGCTGCTGGATGCTCAAGCTCTGTGATCTTCTTCCACGTCACATGGTTCAGAATACGCACCTGGCTCAGGAAGCATGGCAAGGGGAGACTGTTAGGGCAAAGTTCTCCAAATGGTTTAGATGAAAGAGGCAGGAAACATTTCTCACCTTTTCATCAAAGCTGCCAATGGCCAGGAACTGGCTGCTGGGACTCCAGGCGATTGATTTGACACCCAGGGGCCACTCGTAGGCGCGGTAGGAGGAGAGCAGGCGCCCATCGAGGGAGTACAGCAGGACCTTGTACTGAAACACAGACACAGCCACTCCAGAATGCAGCAATGCTGCTAAAAACCACAGGCAGGCAAATCATCCCAGCCAAACTCTGCCTGTTTAACACGCAGCAAGTTAAATACAAAGGTACTAATGGTCTCTTATCTATCAGTTAAGAGACTTTGTTGCTCTCTTTTTGGATGAGTACTTTCATTAACTGTAAAACCACTGTGCAGTGCAATGTCAGTAAAGCTGCAGAAGACTCTTACATTCTTTCATTATTCTTCTTCCATTATTCTTTCATTATTTCAATAGCAGCTTCTGCAATGTTTACAATTTTTTTGCAAGATAAATTAGAAATAATTTGCTGTCATTGAAGGTTTACAGAACAGTGACATCCACTTGCAAGGACACCCATCCCCAATACAAGTGTAATATTTAACAAAAGCTGGACTCACACCCTTTGATGTTCAAAAGAAATATTTTAAACATTATTTTAGTCATTGCTTTATACATGATGGCCAAAGACCAGCTTGAACTCTCCAAGAAAGGAATCTGCTTTTCCTCCTACCTCCAGGCACGTGTCCCATGCTGCCAGCACACAGCCATTGGGAGCCCACTCAATCCCAAACAGATCCTGGGTTTCAGTGTCAAAATGCTGCCCACAAAAGAGAAACCACAAAACCATTTGAAATATGTCAACAAATCTTGTTGCATCTAAGCTGACAGAAGGTTCAGTTTTAACCTTTCGAGGGCTACCACAAACACAGAAGAGCTTTTTTGTATGCCAGAGTAGCAACAAAAATATTTCCTCTTATAACACATGCTGCATTCAGTGGATCTTTGATCTCCTCTACAGAAAAGCAGAAGTTTCTATACCTTCAAATGAACAACATTTCATAAGGAAATTAAATTAGTTACACTGAATAAGTCAAAAATTCAGGAACTGTAATTCCTTGTCTTAAAGCCCAGTACAGGATCACATAATCCCAGAACAGTCTGAGCTGGAAGGGACCTTACAGCTCATCTCATCCTATGGGCAAGGACACCTTCCCCTATCCCAGGTTGCTCCAAGCTTCATCCAGCCTGGCCTTGGACACTTCCAGGGATGGGGCAGCCACAGCTTCCACTACAAAGTTCACTAGGGAAGAGCTCAGGAACATGAGAACATTTAATGGTATTTCCCAAATTTTCTCTCAGCTTCTGGTGAGGCTCAGAACTCCCAAATTAGAGGTGACACAACATACAGACAAGTCCTTTGTGAGGTTTAATTGCTCAGATCCAGCCCGTGGCCAATGCCACCCTCCACGGACTGATCCCATGCGTGAAAAGTTTCTACCACACGCCCCAAGTACCAAGCACTTGCTACTCTCACTGTTTCTAAAGGAGCAGAGTGCAGTGAGTGCAGGTAATCTGCACAGCAGAGTGGGAGGAGAGGCAGAGCTTACCCTGAGGAGCTGCCAGTTTCTGCACACGAAGATGCTGATGAAATCCTTGCAGTCGCGCCGCTCCGCCACGGCCATGTAGCGCCCGTCCTTGGTGAAAGCCACCCCTGCCACGGGACAGATTAATTAAAACTGGCTTAAATAGAAATCACACAACAAGGCAGAAGAGTTGATGAGGCTCCAGCAAGGAACAGCTACTCCCAATTCAAAGCAGAAATAAAAGAGGAGACAGAATCTCTTCACAGAAGGTCACATTAATCAAGGCAAAGCACAGTGCTACTGATTCATTGTGTCAGCAATTTTTAAGCTCAGAATGTACAATTTCTCAGGATGCAGAGTTCCAGCGTGCTTCAAAACACATCTAACCACTGGCAGTTGTTATATAAACCAAACAGATTTCAAATAACCACTTCATTTAGCCTGGCTAAATGGATCAGTTATGCAACCATCGGGTCTCCACCAATTCCCAGGCACTGCTCCCCATCCTCTCAGATTTTACATGGAATACATAATTGCCTTTGTCATCTCTGGGATACAGGCCTTGGGCAGGAAACTGCTCACCACAGCCATGTGGTCTTACAGCCCTGACACAAGCTTTCCTTTCAAGCCTTTCCATATGCAGAAGATGACAAAAGTCACTTTGAATTCATGTTTTTTATCACAAGCACATCCAGCATAATTTAATGTCTTAAAGGATCCCTCAGAGGCAAACACAACACAGATGCACAAGTGAAAAGCAGGCACATGGATCAGTTGGAATGCTTCACTCATATACCACAACCTGGCTTGCAGGTGCTGCTCAGAAGGGACAGAAGCAGACCTTGTACCCAAACATGGGGTTTGTCATCACATTAATATCATTTTCCCTTTCTGCCACATTAAAGGACCATTCCCAGGCAGGTGTGTGACACTTACCTTGCTGGCACGCTTTGGGGTACTTGATGTAAGACACAGACTTGGTGCACAAGGACCACACTGTGATTCGCAGCTGGCACAGAGACAGGGAGCAGTTTTGGTTATTTTTGTAGATTAAAAAACTAACAATTAACAGGAAAACATCAACCTAATTCAGCAACACAAAGTGAATCAGTGAACCTCCTGTGATTAATTAATTCTGAAGCTATTTTGTATGACACAACATCCTGGGAAGCAACTATGATGAATTCTTCCCCAATTTCTGGCAGTTAGCCCCAAGCTTACATGAATACTCTAGATGAGGGTACAAAATTCACGTGACTGATATGGAGAAAACCTCTTCACTAACACTGAAGTTCCTGACATTAGCACAAATGTCTTCCCAGTCTCTTGCCCAGAGTCATTTTACAGTTAGAAAAACAGATTAATCACATAATCTGGAGGAGAGAGAGGGAGTTTCCTGCCTTTTTGAATGGATGATGAGTTACAGCCCCTTCAGAACACTGTATCCCTAGGGAAAAGGCTACCAAGTGTGAATACTGAGCTGTATTTTACAACATTTAGAAACCCTCAGCTTTGATGGATGCTTTGTGTTTTCCTCTTCCCTCCTCAGGCACACACAAGGAGGCACTCATACAGAATTACTGAAAAATTCAGACACCCAAAACCTGCTATGCAGAGCAAGGCTTTACACTGGTGTTTGGGGGATTTCTGGAGAACTGTGCCTCCACAAGCACCAAGAGCTGCAGAGAGGGCAGGCAGCTGCAGACCCAGCCTCCCCACAGCTCCCCAAGGTCACAGCTGCACTCCAGGCTCTGCCTTGCCATCTGCACATTACCCAATTAAAAACAAATACTCCCTCTCCCTTAGCAACAGCAGCTCCAGACACACGGGCATTCACCAGCATGGCACGTGAACCTGTGCATTTGGAGCTGGAGCAAGGAATGTTTCCAGGATCAGCTTTTTAACTTGTGTTTTCCTGCATTTTACTGCACCAAGGAAGAGCTACAGGAAGGACTTTTCACAGTGAAGCACCTCCATCACAAAGGTGCCTTTCCCTGAACTACTGAACACCAAAATTAATTCTGATCCATTATGTAAAACGCCAGTATTGTCCCCATTTTCTCCTCCTCCCACATCCCATGCAGCCCAGCAGCATCCCAGGAGTCTTGGGAGGAAGGTTCTCCTACACCTTTTTGCAGGTTTGTCCTTAACACATCTTCTCCTTCCCTGAAGTACCTGGCACAATGGTGACAAAGGATCCTGAGGGAGCAGCCTATGGATCTGCTTCACTGGTAATACTGCAGGCTCTGTGCTGCAACAGAAGTTGGAGGTTTTTCCCTTGCTGACATAATCAGTTTTGGTGGGAAGCACAATTCAAGGGATTTACAGGGTTCAAACCAAACTTCAGAATCCAAATAAACTGCCTCCCCATCAGAGATCCATGGAATCCCAAACAGTCCCTTCTGCCTTACACATCAGACAAACTCCTGAGATTTTAAGAAAAAGCACAGAAATCTTTTTCTATGGAACCATAGAATGATTTGGGCTGGAAGGGACCTTAAAGCTCATCTTGTCCCACCCCTGCCATAGACACAGACACTTTCCAGTAGACCAAGTTGCTCCAAGCCCTGTCCAACCTCACAGGGAAGGATTTCATCCCAGTATCTCACCTAACCCTGCCCTCTGTCAGTGTCAAGCCATTCCCCCTTGTCCTGTCACTCCAGGCCCTTGGAAAGAGTCTCCCTCCATCTTTCCTCTAAGTTCCCTTCAGGCACTGGAAGGCCACAATGAGGTCACCCCAAAGCTTCTCCTCTCCAGGCTGGACAATCCCAGCTCTTCCAGTCTTTCCTCCCAGCAGAGCTGCTCCATCCCTGTGATCATCCTGGGGCTTCCTCTGGACTCTCTCCAGGAGCTCCAGGTCCTTCCAGCACTGGGGCCCCAGGGCTGGTGGGGTCTCACCTGGGTAGGGCAGAGGGGCAGAACCTCCTCCTCTAAGTTCAGCAGCTCCTGGAGGAATCCACGAGATGAACATTAATCAACTTTCATCCCTGGGGCCGCTCATTTCCGGCAGCGTTGTCAGTCTGCTCCTCAGGCAAGATTTACTTTAAAAATACCAACACAATGCCTCCACACATTCTTCTGCAGCAACTGCAGCACTGAAATGCTGCTGGGGACTATTAATTGCAGCCCTAAATGCACTGGCTGCCCTGCCTCCCCTGAGGAAAACACACAGCACACATTCTCCAGCCACTTAATACAAGCTTAGCAGCTGCAGGCTTCAAATGCTGAGGGCTGGATCATCATTTTTCCTGACAAAGGCATCTGAGTGCTGCTACTCAGCCTCAGGAACAGCTCCCCTGGCCTGCTGGGCACCAAACACTTCCATCATGGACCACACTGGCTGCTCCAAGCCTCAGGAGGCAACACCTTGCTGCTCACATTGAGCTCAAGAGCTCACAGATCTCTGGAGATAGGACACAGCACAACCCATGCTGAGTTCCCACTGTCACCTCTGCTCAGCCACAGAAAAGACAAGGCCACCTTTGTTACAAAATACTTCTGCAACCATCTCTGCTCCATCACAGAGGCACAGAATAATTTAGGATGGAACAGCCCTCAAAGACCACTGAGTCCAACCATTTCCCCAGCACTGCCAAGGCCACCATTAGACCACATCTCCAAGTGCTAGATCTAAATGTCTTTTAAATCCCTCAAGAGATGTTGACTCTACCCATCCCTTGAGGAGCCTGTCCAAATGCATGACAACCCTTTCCATGAAGAAATTTTCCCTAATATCCAATCTAAACCTCCATTTGCTGTAAAAACAGCAGCTTCTCCAAAAGGGGCAAGCTTTGTGACTCCTCAGGGAGGACAGTAATGGTTTTTCTGTTCTTCACTGCTGAGCACATGCTCCTAGTGCTGGATATTTTGGTGCCATCATACCCTGACACCACTGAGGGGGCACTGCCCTGCCCTGTGTGTCCCAAAATACAGACAACAAACTGCCCCAGTGCCTCTGCAGCACTGGGGAGAGCCCACAGAGCACAGCCAGCACATGTTTCATGGCACAGCCACACACACAAAAATACACATGATAAAACCAAGACTACATCTAAACCAGATGCCTCTAAGTGTCTGATAAGCAAAGCCCTCAGCTTCACTCCATCTATCAGCCACAACACACCTTTAACTTCTAATCAGATCATAGAATCACAGCATGGTTTGGGTTGGAAGGGATCTTAACACTTCACACGTAAAGATCATCTTGTTTCAAATCCCCTATTCACAAATTCATCAAGGTTGGAAAAGACCACCAGGATCTCTGATCCAACCCAATCTGTGCCTGATCCCCACCCTGCCACCCAGCCCAGAGCACTGAGTGCCACCTCCACAGATGGGGACTCCACCACCTCCGTGGCCAGTGCTTTCCAATGCCTGACCATCTTTTCCATGAAGAAATTCCTCCTATGTCCAACCTGACCCTGCCCTGGCAGAGCCTGAGGTTGTGTCCTCTCATTCTGTTTTTCTCTGTTCAACTCCACTCTCTCCATTCCCTTCTCTGCAAGGGCTGCAGGCTTAGAGGGAAGCACACAGATACATTCTATAATTCCATAACTTCTCACCCAACTCACACAACTTGATGGTTTGGACTAGTGCTAGGAACATTCAAAACCAAATAATTTTGATTCCTGAAAGTAGGATCCTTTTCCATTGTTCCACTTGTGCCTACTCAGACATTCCTACAGAGAAACTCACATTATGTGCTTAATGTATGGATTTCACACCTCCTTCCCTTAACATTGTGTTTACAACTGAATTGTGACAGAAAGGGAAAACCTTCATATTCCCACCTGGAACATTCCACAGTCTCATTTAGGTTGCCAGCATAACTGAGATGAAGAAGATTAGAAGGATTATGTCACAGCTTGCAGACAAGATCAGGAACAACAGAAACACCAAACACAGAGGGTGAGAAAAGAAACCAAACGATCCAAAAATGACAGGAAATTTCCATTGCTGCTTCTTGCCTTTCTCAGGGAATTCACAGAGAAGGGACAATTGTTTTTACAGAAGAGCCCGTGGTCAGTTAAGTTTGCAGCAAGTCCTTCTCCACTGCTCCTTTTGGGAGATACTTTCTCTTCAGCATAGATGACTGGACTGAGTAGAGTTGTCAGACTCAAATCCTCATGATAATGGTGTCTGAGAAGTTTTCAGCTGTTGTTTTGCAGTGGAAAAACAAACCAAAAGCAGAAGCATTTTTAAAATAGCCTAAAAACAGCTGAGAAATAAAAAGTATTTAGATGGTAACGTGATAAACAGTCTCTAGTGCCAGGCCCAGGACCATGGCCCGATATTGACAGCTCCAGGCAGGTGTAGAACTGGTGATTTTCAACAGACAAAAACACACTTTTAAACAACCTACAGCTCAAATGACTGTCAACTCTTGTCCCAGACTTGACTGGGTCACTCAGCCCCCTTACATAGCAGTGTCTGTCAGCACCGGATTTCAGAAGATTATTCGGAGTACATTCCTCGGCAGGAAGCATTTTTCAGCCAATGCAGCCACACACAGTTACTAAGGATTAGCTGGGATACACACAGAAACACACACTTCTCCCTGCTGCTGGAGTTCCAGAGAAGCTCCCTAATGCTTAAGGACCTGACATGGAATGAGACAAAGTACAAAGTATGTAGTTTATAAGCACAGCTCTTCAGAGAAACACTCCAGAACATCTTCATGCTATTTATCCCAAAACACAAAGGTCATGAGGAAGCAGAGAATCACAGAATCTCAGGATGGCTTGGGTTGGAAGGGAGCCTAAAGCTAATCTTATCTCACCCCTTGCCATGGGCAGGAACACCTTTCACTAGACCAGGCTGCTCCAAGCCCTGTCCCACCTGGCTTTGAGCACTTTCAGAAATGAGAAGAGGATCCACCTTCTTTCCTTCAGATCCTTCACCCACAGCTGTTGGTTAAGCTCTACCTGTGCCTGTAAATTCTGGTGGAATGATGGCACTGGAAGGAGTCACATGGGGTTCAACAGCTTCCACAGGACACACTGATAATGTGGAACTGCCTCCCAGAGTGGATTTCAGTAGAGAAGGAACACTGACCACAAAGAAACCCTACAAATCAGCTCATTAATTCCAAGTGTGCCAGACTCCTTTTTTAGGTGACAGTGACAGGACAAGGAGTAATGGCCATAAACTAAAACACAAGTTCCACCTCAACATGAGGAAGAATTTCTTTCCATGGAGGGTGGCAGAGCACTGGAACATCTTCCCAGTGAAGGCATGGAATCTCCCTTTCTGGAGACACTCCAAAGCCACCTGGATGCATTCCTGTGTCACCTGCTCCAGGTAACCCTGCCTTGGCAGAGGGATTTGACTGGATCATCTCCAGAGGGCTCTCCCAACTTCAACTATTCTAGGATTCTGTAACAATTTTTCTGAGGCACTGGTAAGTACAGATTGCTAGAAAAAATAAGTACAGCTATAACCTTTAAAAAAACTCAGGGAATCAGAAAGTTCCTTGTGAGCTCTCAGTGGAGTTCACACATTGACCTGAGGAGTAAGAACAAGTGGTTACTTGGTGCTGTTTGCAAGTGACCAAAGCCTAGCTGAGCTAACAGGGAACCCCCAAACCCTCCAGGCAATGGCTGGATTTGATAACACACTGATATTAAATATCCTGAGCACTGCCCACATCCATCCCCTCAGACTGTGGATTTAGCAGGGAGGGAGTAAACACAGCTCCAACCGCGGCCTGGCCCCGGCAGCTGTCTGACAACAGCTAATTTAGCAACCTGTTTACAGCTGGAAAGGAAACTTATCCCAACACAGATGCCAACTTGGCAAAGGCTTAATGAAATCCTCTAAGGTCAAACCGAGTTCTGTTAGGAGGCTATAAATCCTCACTGGTCCACCCCCACAAGCACGTGCCACGAGATCCTCTCTGGGAGCCTCACACAGCCCCAGCCTGCAGTTCTGCCTCCTCTGCTGCTGCCTGACCAGCAGGGATGGCTGCACTGCCTCCACACTGGAATTCTGGGCTTGTTTTTAATTTTTATTGCTGCTATCAGGGCAATTCACACCTGGGAAAATCAAGGCTTAAACTTATCGCTCCTGTCTAGAGGGATGGGGGAGTGGGTCTGTACACACACACACGGCAGAGTCCACAGCCATATCCCACTAACACTGGGATTTGCCCCAAAAAAAGGGGGAATCTTGCACTGCAGTATGTGAATTCTGTGCTAAGCAGTGTTACAGCACAAGATCCTGTCACTTAAAACCCTTCCACAGGCTTGAAAAGAGTAAACACAAAGTGTCTCACATGCTGTTCTTGGCTATCTTCTGACCCTTCATTGAACAACAGGAATCATCAGCTCTAATCCAAAAGGTGGACAGGTCACAATCCACAAGCCTTCCAACAAACTGACCATCCACAAACCAATTTGGATTTTACATTAGCAGCATTCCCCAATATGGGTCTTAATAAGCATTAAAGGTGTTATCATTTTAATTTTACAAGTGGTTCCAGCAGAAGTCTGGCTTCTGTGTGTCAGATCAAACAATTGGGAAAATATTTTCAGGATATGGATCTAAATCTCATCTCATAGGTCAATAAACATAAGCCTATAAGTTTTGATCTATAAATCACTCCAAAACATTTATGTTTTGCATTTTTTAATTAGACATCCTGAGCTTTTCTCACCATGCAAGCAACATAATGGATTTCTAAGACTGCTTAAATGAACGCCATCAAAATCAGAAACATCAGGATATGTTCTAAAACACACAATTTTACCTTCAAAGTTAAGTGTCCATTTTCTATCTTATCACCAGAAGCAAGAGGACAAAATGTTGTCCAAGCCTAACCTGGAATTAAGCTGAGTTACACACAGGAGTACAGAGCTGCACCCGTGCTCTCCACCACCACTGCAGCTTTAAGAGCTTTGGGTTATTTTAGGAGGCAAAGGGCAGACAGCAACATCTGACACCAAGGGGAGCAACCCTGCCTCCAGACTCACATGGAACTCGGTGGTGTTGAGGATGTGACGCCCGTCCGGACTCCAGCATGAGGCCACCAATCCCGCGGAGCCCTCGTCGATCTTACAGTGCCAGTCCGGCTGCTCCAGGGACCAGACCTGGGGCAGGGAGCAACCAGACAGCACAGGAGTCATCAGCTCATGCAAACCTCTGCTCAGGAGGATTCCCTGCAGCTGACAGCAGGCTCCTGCATCCCACCTCAGGGAGCTCAGGAACACCCAGCCACCCGCAGCCATGAAGGACTGGCGCTGGATCCCGCTGCAAAAGTGAGTCCCACGCCTCTGGGTGATCATGGAAAAGGCAAATGATGGTTTGTTTTTTTTTTCTTATTGTGACAAATATTCTGAATATCCAACATTTAAACAGGTTCAGTCCATTTAACGAGCTTGCATGTTATTTATTTCCTACTGCAGTAAGAAGCTGGTAAGATAACCTTCAATTCTGATCTGTTTTGCTTGACATTTTTATCCTAAATATTCTTTTTCAAACTAAGATGTTTGTCATGGCTTTCAAAATCCTTGTATGCTGGGTTATCCTCAAATTGATTTATCAATAACATCAGATACTTCAGCAAAGCCTCTGACTAGTGCTGGCTGTCAAGCTCTCACATCATGCCCAAATCCCAGCAGGAAACACGCCCTGTCCTGCTTTCATGCTCACCTGGACAANATGTGACGCCCGTCCGGACTCCAGCATGAGGCCACCAATCCCGCGGAGCCCTCGTCGATCTTACAGTGCCAGTCCGGCTGCTCCAGGGACCAGACCTGGGGCAGGGAGCAACCAGACAGCACAGGAGTCATCAGCTCATGCAAACCTCTGCTCAGGAGGATTCCCTGCAGCTGACAGCAGGCTCCTGCATCCCACCTCAGGGAGCTCAGGAACACCCAGCCACCCGCAGCCATGAAGGACTGGCGCTGGATCCCGCTGCAAAAGTGAGTCCCACGCCTCTGGGTGATCATGGAAAAGGCAAATGATGGTTTGTTTTTTTTTCTTATTGTGACAAATATTCTGAATATCCAACATTTAAACAGGTTCAGTCCATTTAACGAGCTTGCATGTTATTTATTTCCTACTGCAGTAAGAAGCTGGTAAGATAACCTTCAATTCTGATCTGTTTTGCTTGACATTTTTATCCTAAATATTCTTTTTCAAACTAAGATGTTTGTCATGGCTTTCAAAATCCTTGTATGCTGGGTTATCCTCAAATTGATTTATCAATAACATCAGATACTTCAGCAAAGCCTCTGACTAGTGCTGGCTGTCAAGCTCTCACATCATGCCCAAATCCCAGCAGGAAACACGCCCTGTCCTGCTTTCATGCTCACCTGGACAATGCCCCGCTTGTACATGGCACACAGCACGAACAGGGAGTCCGAGGACCACTCGATGTACTGGATCTGATCCAGGCAGGTGTAGAGCTGGCGGATCTGCAGGGTGCTCGCATCCCGAACCACCAAACGGTGCTGCACACACGAGGCCTGGGGGGGACAGGGCCAGGGCTCAGCTGGGGCAGGATCCTGGATGGAGGGAGCATCGGGGCTGTCCCTGCCAGGCTTGATGTGATCCCAGATTTAGTTCAGAGAGGGTCAATGTTGTGTTTTCAAACAAAAAAAATCCTCCCTGTGGGTGGCGAGCCACTGCCACAGGTTGCCCAGCGAAGCTGTGGCTGTCCCTGGTTCCCTGGAAATGTCCAAGGTCAGGCTGGACAGGGCTTGGAGCAACTTGGGATAGTGGATTCTGTAATTCTATTATATGTTNTGTGCCAGGGCCTCAGGGCCCTCACAAAGAAGAATTCCTCCCCAATATCCCATCTAACCTTGCCCTTTGGCAGTTTGAAGCTGTTCTCCCTTGTCCCGTCTCTCCAAACCGTTTCAAAAACTCCCCCTCCATCGTTCCTGTAGGCTCCCTTCAGGTACAACTTAATTTAAAGTACTAATTTATCTAACAGAATAAGATCAATTTAATCTAACTCAGGGCTCCGGTATTGACCCTTAGTGCCTCAAAGCCTCTCGGCAGCTGCCTCTGAGCTCAGACCCGCAGGCTCCGGGGCTCCATCGCTGCCCGCTCCGTGTCCGCCCTCGGCCCGGCCCGGCCCAGCCCGGCCCGGCCCGGGGGGCCCCGCGCCGCGGCCG
>VWYI01004874.1:171349-217361 GCA_013399455.1 Anthoscopus minutus | reverse complement strand
GGGCCGCGCGGGAGGGGCGGCCCCGGGGCACGCCGGGAGTTGTGGTCCCCGCGCCGGCCCGGCAGGGGGCGCCCGGCGGCGGGAAGCGCGCGGGAAGGCGCAGAGTGAGCCGCATTGGTATGCAAATGAGCCGCTAATGAGCCGGGTAGTAATGCTGTTAATGAGCTGAGGGGCGCTTTCCCCCTCCTCTCCCTAGCCTCAGGGAACCCTCCCTAATCTGGCGCCTTTCCGCGGCAGAGTCCCGCGCCCGGAACTGCCATGGGCAATTAAATCAGCCCTTCTGGCTAATTAATCAGCCCTTCGGGCTAACCACTACTGCCGGCTAATTACCGACAGTAACGCGAGCACAGGTGGGATGTTCTGCGAGATTCTCCGGACAGCACAGAGGAACTAAAAATTACAATAGAGATACTCCAGCAAAAAGGATGTGAACTGACTGGAATCAATCAATCGATCAATCAGTGGATATAGGCACACCAGGGGAGGGGCAGATCCCAGATAACCCCTCTCATGGGACGTATTCCTTTGGGAAACAGCCCTCTCCCGGTGCAGCCGGTTGCCAGGAAGCCGAAGAACCAAGGGGGATCGAGGAGGGTGACAGGGATATCTGTGTTCCCAAAACACAGTCAGTCTCCCCAAAACCCTCTGGTCCCGCGGGCTAAGGCTCTTCTGCATCCTTTCCCCGCTGAACAGCCAAGGGGATGAACTTTATCCCTTTATCCTCACGTTCTGTACCTCCGGAATTGTTGGCAGCCTGGCTCCCGTCCCAGTGAATACACAGCCCGGGGGCGACTCACCCCTTCCCTGTTTGGCTACCACAATCACCATCACTTAAAAATAAACCTCATGATCAGAGGTCTTGAGGATCCGAATCTTGACTTCATTGTGAATTATCTGGGTTCCAAAAGCTGGTCTCGGCCTCACCGATGTGGTTTTTTGTGGGGTGAATGCATCGGTTTTCTGCCCCCACAAGAGAGGCACAGACGTGACGGCTGCTCTGCCATCATTATCTGCCCCACGTGTGATGTGGGGGTGCCTGTGGGCAGGGGGTGTCTGTTGGTCCCCGAGTGGGGACAGGGGACCTGAACACAAGCAGTCGTTGCCCAAGGATGAGCTCTGCTCGCTGCCTGCTTGAGTGACCGAGGACAAGGGACCAACGACATGGGAGTTTGTGAGGGGGGTGTCAGTGTGACAGGGTGTCTGTGAGTCCATAATTAGCCTTGCGGGTGATGGTTTTGAGTCAGAAATGTTCGGTCTTCACCCACTGCCCCTCTCCGTGAGCCTTTGGCAAGTCGCTGTTCCCCGGGGAAAGCAGCGCAGGGAATCCCGGAGCCCTTCCCGATCCCCCAGGCGGCCCCGGCCGCCCCTGGAGAGATGATCTGGTCACTTGGCTGAATGCAAACACAAAACCTGCTCAATCCACCAAGCTGATGAGGGGAAGAACCTCCTTGATCTGCGCTGACTGTCCATCGCTTGATGTCCCATCCCTGGAAGTGTCCAAGGCCAGGTTGGACGGGGTTTGGAGCACCTTGGGATAGTGAAAGCTGTCCCTGCCCATTGCAGGGGAGGAACGAGCCGATCTTTAAACTCCCCTCCGACACAAACCATCCCCTGATTCTGTGACGGATTAAAGCCCAGCGGTGCTGCCGGGTGGCCACCACTGCTGCAGCTCCCACCGCCAACTTGCCCCGGCGTCACTTTGGAGCCGGTGACCAGCTTTAATTCCCTGGCACGCTTGGCTGAGCACTCCCCACCCCCTTGCAACTGCTTCCTATTCCAGGAAGGAGCGCAAGAGCTTTTGCCTCAGTTTTCACACAGCTTTCAGCAGCTCCAATGTCATTGCCTTGGCGACCGGGACGCTACTCCAGTGTAGTGCAGTAAATAACGTAGAGATCCTCAATCCCAGGCCGCTCCTGTCTGCGGGAGACCTCCGGAGGAACTCATAACGCAGGTAGGAGGGGAAAAAACCCCAAACTACAAAAGGAAACCCCTTGCTCTGGGTGCGTGTGGGTTTCTCGCCACGACCCTCTCCCGAGCGCTCGATAACGCGGCTGGAAGATGATTTGCGGCCACTTTTCTTCGGGGGCTTGTGACACAACATTAAAGTGTCTTGGAAAGTTTGCTCTCAAGTGCCTTAACTCTGGAGTGAAAGCACTTTTGGAGGAGTCTTGAATGGGAGAAGCAACGGAGGGGCTGGGTCCCCCCGGTGGGATGCAAGGGCTGGCTGGCTGCCCCAGGTCCCTGAGCAGGGCTGAGGCTGGGCTGCCGAGGTGGGAGGGGGAGCAGCGGCTTCAGCCTCCTGCCCCAGCTGTCAGTGACTGCAGCCAGAGAGGATTCCTGTCCAACCTGCCTCCTCCTCGGAAAGAAAACTGTTGATAAGCTGCTGGACCCCACGGAGGGGTTGTGAGATCTAAAATGTGCTGCAGGAAAGTTCATTCGCTCTCCATTGCTTTTACAAACCTCATTTTGTAGGCGTGAACTTAACAGTCCGGGACAAATGAATGATAGCACAGGGCAGCGTTGGCACCGTGGGACTGGCATTTTTGCAAACATTAAAGTTGTTTGCTGTGGGCTGGATGAGCCTGATGGGTCTCATTGTGCAGAGGAGAGAAGGTCCAGGGCCAGCTCCCAAGTCATGGAGCAGCTCCATGTGAGAGATGGAAACGGCTCTCACAAGTCCTGCTCTCCCAGAGAGTCCTTAGGAATTAGTCATAGCCCTGTTATATCCGGTTTGTGCATTTATCCCCCTTTAAGGTGGCTGCAAAACGCTGTCCTGTTTCATTCTGGGCTGTTGGAGTGGTGGGATAGTAGTGAACCACCAAGTGATAACAAAACCTGAGCATTTCTGGTGCTAAACCTACAGCCTTAAAGTTGATAGTGAGATCAAGATGCTCCTTCCAGAGAGTGCAGAAACTGGAACTGCCGTGCTCCTTGCAGGGCTGAGAGCCCACGGTGCCCTTCACCATCCTCATTGTGATGAAAAAAGTTGATTTTATAGTAACTTTAACAATTTATTCAGGCTTTGTGGTCATAACACGTGAGTGAAGCACGGTTGGATAGAGAGAGGTTCATCTGCTCTGCTTCTCCAGGGAGCTCTCCCATATTGGGGTGGCTGTGGAGACCTTGGTCCATGCTTTTCCTTCTCCCTGTCTCTGGGGCTGGATTTTCCACAGCACCGTGGAAAACTGAGTATGTGGAGCTTTTCCATACTAATCTTTAAAAATCATTTCAGTGGTTGCTCATAGGGAAGTTTCATGGGGAGAAGGAGCTGGACCTGGTGCGAGCCCGCCGGGTGGACCCAGTGCGACCCCGGGGGTGGCAGCCCCACCGCGGGCTGAGCCAGGTCCCACGGGGAGCAGAGGTGGGGGATCACCTGTTCGCAGGCTTTCTCTCCCTGCTGCCGCCTCTTTTCCCGTGTGCAATCTCCCTGCAATGCCCTGACTAGCAACAGAGGGAAGCAGCAACCCAGGGAACTCTGGAGCTGGCTTGGAGTGCAGCTCTCCCGATGAACGCCAGCAAATCCCACCGGCAACCCTGGCTCCCAGCACTAACTCCCTGGTTTGCACGTTTTGGTCTTTTTTTCCCTTAGAAGCCTGCAAAAAAGTGCAGTTCCCTCCTGAGCTGTGCCAGCTGTGCCAAGCATCCCCCACTGCCTCCCTTCTGCGTCGAGGCAGAAGGGATGGAGAATTCTTCGTTGCACTCTTTTCCCTGGGCAGAGACCTCCACTTAAATAAGTAGTTTGGGGTCTCTGGAGGTGAGAATCCTCCTGGTGGAGTCTGGCTGGAGAACTCTTGCTGGGAGAAGTCAGGATGAAACCCCAGGTGTTCCCTCTGGTGTAGTGACAGCAGGGAGCTGACACAGCCAGGGCAGAGGAGGAATAGGCTCAGAACTGAGGGGCTGGAAGGGGCAGGGAGCTGAGCTGGGCTGTGGCTGGTCCTGAACTCAGGCCCAGGTGCCATTTGCTCACCCTTGGACATGGGAATTGCATCCAAGCCACCAGGAATGCTTCCAGAGCAATGCAGCATTAGACTCTAAGACTCTTCCCAAAGCTCCCACTGCTTCCCACAGGGTGACTTTTCCCTCTGCAGGGCCTCGCCATCACAGTGCTTTCCCACCTTCCCAAATGTGAATGCCTCCAGCATTCCCTGAAACAGGGCTCTAAATGGCACCTCCACTCAGAGGGAATTAGATCAGCAGCAGGCAAATTTTGGAGAACCCTATTTGTAGGTAAATTGGCTGGTAAATTCTTTACCAACCCAGGCTTGGTGCCAGGCTGTCACTCTTGCTGCAGAAGTGCTTTCCCAGAAGGATCAGGGATCAGAGCAGCAGGGATGTGCCTTAACAGCACCGACCACCCCAGCTTCCCTTTGCACCCTTTAGTCCAGAGCTCAAACATGAGAAGAGCTCTGACCTGGCTTTGCACACCCAGGTTGTGCTTTGAAAGAGTGAAAGGGAACTTCCAAAACACCCTTAAAATAGTCAGATTTCTTTCCTTTTGAAAACGAGAGTAGCCACGTGGTTAGAGCTGGTGTCACCCATGATGACCACACAGCCGGGGCGGCGCGGAGCTGCTTTCTCCTCTGGAGGAAAAGGCCTGGCTACTTCCTGAAGCTGCTCTGGGCCAGGGAAAGCAGCATGGAAGAAGGGTAAGGCCACCAGCAGCCCTGTTCTGTCACCTGCACGTGTTCTAGGCTTTTCTTCCTCTCAGAGCTGCCCGTAGCTCCTTTCATTTCTCTCTGTGTCACACGTGGGATGAGGAGGGACGGGAGGACATCAGACTCCACCTGTTAGCTGTCCCTGACCTGGCACCTGTGGGGAATGAGCCCTCCTGTGCCCTCCTGTGCCGTGGGAACTCCTCCAGGCAGAGTGGTTGTGGATGCTGTGCTTTGTAGAAAGCAGCTCACGGGGTCTACTGACAGGGAAAGCTTCCCTGCTTTCATTTTAACTCTCTCCCCTGCAGCCACCTGGTCCCCAGCTGAGTCAGAGGGGCCCAGGCTCCCCGAGCATCCCTCAGCCAGAGAGCAGCTGCCCTCCATTCGGCAGCTGGCGCCCAAAATCCAGGAAGTGTCAGGTTTTCACTATGAGATGTCGCAGCTGGGATGGGATGCTAACACCAGTGTGGGTAAAAGGGGCAGCCAGATGTGCCTGGGGGTGTATCCGTGTCAGCCAGGGCAGGCAAGTGGTCCTGCTGCTTGCAGGGAGAGGGTAAGGGAGGAGGAAGATGGTTGCCCATAGGGGAAGGCAGCACCAGGCTCAAGATGGCTCCGTGAAACCTCCAGCTCCAGCTGCGGGGTCTGAGAGGCTCTGGGCACTCACGGAGAGCTGGGCTGGGCTGCTTTCCTCCCGTGCCAGAGAGAAGCCAAGAATCCTTGTGCAGAGGTGAGTGGGGTGGATTGGTGACTGTGTAGCATCATCCGGTAGGCTTTAGCTGTAAAGCAGGTTCATTCCACTGAGCTTAGGTCATCCCTGCCTGCTGCCCTGGCCTGCACTGCAGGGGCTGTGGGCACTATCCCCCACAATGGCCATGGGGGTGTCCAGTCCTGTGTGTCCCCCATGATGGTTCTGGGGGGCTCTGGTCCTGTGTGTCCCCCATGATGGTTCTGGGGGGCTCCGGTCCTGTGTGTCCCCCATGATGGTCATAGGGGTGTCCAGTCCTGTGTCCCTCATGATGATTGTGGGGGGCTCTGGTCCTGTGCGTCCCCCACAAGGGGTCCCTGATCTGTGTGTCCCCTGCCAGGGGCTCTGGGGCTCTCTGGTCCCTGCTGTGCTGCTGGGAGTGAGTTGGGATTGAGGGATTCCTGCCAGTGGGCAGCTGCTTTGCTGGAGTGAGATGGCACACGTGGCACACACAGCACAGCTCGCTGGCAGAGCTAACCCTGCTGTTTCCTTTTGCCCCCAGGGTGAGTTATCCTCTATCGGATTCCCCCGCTCTGAAGATGTCCCAGTCATCCCCAGCTGATGAAGGCACCACATTTGAGCACCTCTGGAACACGCTGTAAGTGGGCGGGGATCATTCCCATGGAGGATATTCAGAAGCAGCAGTGGCCCTTTGCCAAAGACAGATTGCCTTTTGCATCCTCTGCTTTCCACAGACACCTTTTCCACCAGGCAGATTTTGCTCCTCAGTTTCAGACTCTGCTCAGGGCATTCCATTTGCCAAACAACACATCTCATAGGTAGCTCCTTCCTGGCTGCAGAGCTCCAGGGCGGCATGAGGACACTGTCAGGGCCAGGGCAGAGCTCCCCTCAAGCTAGGACCCTTAATTCCAAAATTAAACATCTTCCAGCCCCACCAAGATGTTTGCAAGTCTTCTGGCCTTTGGGCCTCATGCTCTAATCCAGCAAGGGAGAAGGACTGTGCTTCATTTAATCTTCTTCCTTCCTTGGTCCTCTCACGTAAGCACATGCCAATGTGACAGATACGCTGGAGTAGCTGAGTGGATGCAAAATTTACCTGTCAGGTAAAGCCTGCTCTGCCATGCAGAAATAAAAGCAGAGGATGGAGGAAAAAGTTGGGAAAGGGACAAGGTCTGAGGGGACTGCAAGTTGCTGGGGGGTGGTGGTGGCACAGGCTGTGTTGGAGAGCTGGGGAGATGATTGTGCGCTCACCTTCTCCTCAGGGAGCCAGACAGCACCTACTTCGACCTCCCTGCAGCCAACCCCACCGGCAGCAGTGAGGTCTCCAACCGCACAGAGGTCACGATGGACGTGTTCCAGATGAGAGGCATGGCCGACTCAGTGATGGTGAGTGTGCTCAGGCAGCAGCGAGGGGGATCTGGGGCAGGCACAGGCTTGATTTCCCCACAGAGGTGGGCTGGGGGCTCTGGGGGAGACACTGGGGTGGTGCAGGGTCTGGTCCCCCATAATCAATGGCACAAGGGTCAGTCAAACCGTGGCTATTTATTGTTAGCTAACATCAGTGCAGGCAGCAGTGGGGCTCGGAGCTCTGGGAGAGCAGCAGGACGGCGGCAGAGTGTCGTTCTCTCTGGTGTGGAGTAAAAGCCATTTGTGGGCTGCTCTGCTCCCACCCCTGCCCCAGGTCCGTGCCACTGCACTTCCTGCGAGAAGCCTTTGCTTCTGTCTGAGGCAAAGCCTTGGAAAATCATCGCGGGCGTGCGAGACATCCTGGCCGCTTGTGCGTGTTCGGTGGGGCCGGGAGTGTCCCTTAGGCTGCCCTGGCTGCATCTCCCTGCGGAGAGCCGCTGTTTCCCTCCAGAAAGTCGCTGTTTCCCTCCAGAAAGTCGCTGTTTCCCTCGCCGACAGCTTGCCTCCCCTCCCCCAGCCCCTTTTCCCTCGCTTCCCTCCCGCTTTCCCTCCCTTCCCCGGCCTTTCACAGCGGGCAGGAGCTGGGCAGAGTGCTGTTAATTGGGGCTGTGCCCCTCGCTGAGCGAGCCCTCGCCTTTCCCCTCGCTCCCGCGGTAACCAAAGCCGAGCCCGGCGGCGCTGGAGCAGCCTGGGATGCGCGACAAGAAGTGCTCTGGTAACAGGATGCCAGTGGCCTGAGGCAAAGGCTGTGGAGGGACCACTGAGTCCGTGCTGATTCCAGGCTGTTCAGGGCACACGCTGGCGCCAGGGTGGTGCTGATGCTCGGTTGCAGCGAGCAGTGCTCTGTCAGGCATCTGTCCCTAACTATTCCCTCTAGATACCCATCCATCCATCCATCCATCCATCCATCCATCCATCCATCCATCCATCCATCCATCCATCTATCCATCCATCCATCCATCCATCCATCCATCCATCCATCCATCATCCATCCATCCATCCATCCATCCATCCATCCATCCATCCATCATCCATCATCCATCCATCCATCCATCCATCCATCCATCCATCATCCATCCATCCATCCATCCATCCATCCATCCATCCATCCATCCATCCATCCATCCAGCCTCACCCATGAGTGTCTCTCCATCCTGACAGAGATAACTCCATGTCTCCCAGATGCGGAGCTCTCGCAGCACTGCCGGGTCAGTGCCAGGGTGGGCACCTCAGTGTGCTGCTGGCAGGTGCCAGCCCAGCAGGTCTCCAGCCCCATGTGGCTGGAAGAAGCTTTTGGGAGTGGGATCCAGGCAGGTTTTGTGGTGGAGCTGGACCCCTGCTCTCCCTGCAGTGGGAATGGTTGGTATCGCCCAGTCCATCTCTGGGCAAGCTGGGGCCTGCCCTGTGCTTTAATGAATAGTCATGAGGGACAGAAGGGGTGGGCCCCGTTTTGTTGTTGGATGCAGCGAGTTGACAGAACTAAGGGAGATGAAAAAAGCAAAAAAGCCAACAGACAGCGGCGCACGGGTGGCCAGCGCAGCATCCCTGGCGCTGCCCGCCCGGCCCCGCTCCCGCGCTCCTTCCTCCCGCCCGCCGCCCCATCCCGGCCGCCACCCCGACCCCATGACTCCCGTGGCAGGAGGCTTCCCCGTGCTCCGTGAGCCCCGAGACAACTAAAATGCTCTACATCAGCGACCCGATGCAGCATTACACCACGGTAGGTGCTGCTTGCTATGGACGGGGTTTGCTTTGATGCTCTTCTTAGAATTATCCTCCACTTCTGGGGCACCTGCTCTGGCTCTGCCTGCCCAGCCTGGATGCTGCTGTCCAGGATGCTCCAGGGATGTCCCAGTGCACGCCTGTCCCCATCCTGCAGCTGCAGGGAGGACCTGGGGCTGCTCCAGCCCTGCTCAGGAGCCGTGTTGGTGCAGGATGCTGCAGCCTCGGTCGCTGTTCCTCTTGCTTTGCCCTGTTTGCTGCTTGCAGATCCCAAGGTGTGATTTGAGCCCGAGGTGCCAGGGGTGCAGGGTCCCTTACCTGAGTGTGCACGGGTGGGAAGGGTGTTAGCCAGAGCATCCATCCAAGGAACACCTGGAGCTGCTGGACACCACCAGCACCACTTTGTCTTCCACAAGAGACCTCCAGCCACCACCTCCCCAGGCAGGTTTCCTTTCCCTGTTGGAAATCCCTGGGAGGGCAGGGCAGGTGAATCAATACCTGTGCTGCAGGTAACGCATTTCCAGCGCTGTCATCAAGCGCCGTGGTTGTTTCCTTAGGGAAAAGGGATTTGTGTGTGTCCCTGGCATTTGGAAGAGTCCAGCACAGGCACAGAGGGAGTCAGAGGTGGAAGGAAATTGCTTCATTCCTGGTTTTACCTTAAGCGTATTGGTACCAAGCCCGTGTGTCCCATTGTTGGGGCTGTTCCATGGGAGCTCATTGCTGCAGTTGTGTGAGTAATTATCCCTGTGTGTGTATGTGCATATTTACACACACACACATACACATCCTGCCTTGGATTCATCTTTTAGGGGAATGTTTCCACAATTTCATCAATTTTGAACAGCAAGTCTGTCATTTTGCCCATTCACCTGACTCTGGGTCTCTCTGCCAGAAGATTCCCAAAGTCTGGGCACTCAGGATGCTGCCTCTTGCTTTGTGCTAAGGCAGCCCAGCTTGGGGCAGCCAGCCTGGCTGGTAGAGGTGATAGCCTGGGTCTCATATCTCAGCATTACTCCTGAGGGAAGGTTTTCTCCCGTACAGGGTTCGGGATGCTCCGTTCCATGGTGGGTCCCCATTCTCTTGCCCATTTACAGGCACAGGCTTCAGCCATGAGCGGTCCTGTCTCTCAGCATGGGAGCAAAACAGCTCAGTCCTGATACTCCTGGATCAGCTGGGCTATGAGCAGCCCCATCCAGCAGCAATCCCTTTTCCCTTGCTGCTGTTCTCCTGGTTGATCCTTCAGCTTTGCCTGTGCCACCTTGCTGGCTCTGCCCTGCCCTGCCCAGGGTCCCCGCAGCAGCTGCATTTCCCAGTTGGATGGCAAGAGCTTTCCTAACATGCCTGTTTTGCCAGAGTTTCTTGTAAGTTTTTCTCCAGGTGAAGCCTGGATTAAGGAAAGCTTGGCTTGTCTTTGGCTGGGCTATTTATAGAGCAGCAAGGAGGAATAGAGGGATTTAGGCACATATTTTAGGGGAGAAAATGGCTGGATGCGTAAAAGCAAGCCAGATCTTGTTCAGCATTCCTCCAGTTAGTCACAGGCTCCAACGACCTTGTGAGAGATGCAGGCAACAGGAGAACTTCCCTGGAGAAGGATGATTGCCTTTAAACCATTCCACATCGAAGAGGGTTGGGTGAGGTTGGGATCCCAAGTTAAAACACGTCTCCTGATTCCTGAGCCGTGAGCCTTGCAGCCCTTTGGAGAAGGCTGAGCCTGCTGGCTGTGCCCATGGCTGCTTGCACAGCTCTTGGCTTCCCAGAGCTGCCCCAGTGGGTGCTGAGGACAGGGACAGTCCCTGCCAGGCATGAGGGCAGCTGAGGGGGGCTGTGTCCCTGCTCCAGTGCAGGCAGCCAGGATGACACATGGCAATGCACTGGACACTGCGTGGTCACCAGCACTGCCACTGCCTCTGGGGCTGCAGGGTGGGAACAACCCCCAAGCAACTCAGGAATTGCAGATTTCTGGGGGGAAAAAACCATCCCACTACAACTGAGAAACAGTTGTATTTGTGTCTGATTGTCTAATGAAGTACTAAGGTCGCTTTAGTCACACAGCTCTTGGGAATTGTCGCTGTGCTTGGGCTGTGCTTGTGGGTAAAGGAGCTGCCAGCTCTTATTGGAAGAATCTGACAGTAATTGGTCAGAAAAAGAACAAGGAAAAAATTGTAAAAAGTCATTATTTGGTCCAGCAGGTCTGGAATAAGAGCCAGGACCTGCGTAAGCGGGTACCCCATGACTTTCCTGCAGTGCTCTGCATTGCAGCCGCGTGCTTTGTAGGTTTGAGGTTTTCCCCAAATTATAGCTGGATCAGGCACTGGGAGCAAACATCCCACTGGGAAACCAGCTACAAACCACTGCTCGGGGCTGGCTGGCTCAGGGAAGCACGCCTGGGAGTGGTGCGTGGGTGTGTGTCCGCGACCAGTGAACACATGAGGGACAGGTCGGAAAAGAGGTTGGAAAACAGGATGGCCGCTCGGAATCGCCATCGCGATGGAGCGATGCCATCGCCGGGGGCTGCTGCTCACCTTGGCAGGGTGGATTCACCGAGCTGTGACACTCCGGCTGCTGGAAGGGGCAGCGGGGAGCAGAGCCCGGCGTGCAGGACAGGGCTGTCACTCCCTGCCTGAAGCGGGACATCTCCCACACCTGAGCAAACCCCACAACATGCCTGCCTTCTCCCCGCTGTCAGAAGCGTGCCTTTCCCAAGGCAGGTGCGCTGAAAATCAGGGATTGTGGCACCTCGGTGCCTCCAGCGAGGATGGAGCAGCTCGAGGGGGGTGATTTGAGCGTACGGAGTGCATCCCTCGCACAAGTGGTGACCTGTCGGAAAACCCGAGCCACCTAGACCAGCTCTTTTGGCTCCCCTCCCGCACGCTGGCCCTTTAAGGAGGCTGTAACAGGACACCCCAGCCCTGCAGAAAGGTGGCTGAGGTTTCCCTGTCTCTAAACTGGCTGGTGTTTTCTTTTTTCCCTCCTCCCCTTTTCCCTTCCTCCAGTCCCAGTTCAATTTGCTGAACAACAGCATGGATCAGAGCATCGGCAGCAGAGCAGCCTCCACCAGCCCCTACAGCTCCGAGCACACCTCCAATGTCCCAACGCATTCTCCCTACTCGCAGCCCAGCTCTACCTTCAACGCCATGTCCCCGGCTCCTGTCATCCCCTCCAACACCGACTACCCTGGTCCCCACCACTTCGAGGTGACCTTCCAGCAATCCAGCACCGCCAAGTCAGCCACCTGGACAGTAAGTTGCGTTCTTCTACCTCGGCTAGGGAGATGCTCGGCACCACAAAGCGCGTCCTCGCTGCCAGCACCCAGCGCGGCCGCGGTGGGGAGGCTGGCACGGGGCAGCTGCGGGATGCAGCCACCGCTGATGGGGACTTCACCGGCACAGGTGGTGGCCCTGAGAAGCAAAAGCGTGCTGGAAACATCAGTGCTTGCTTTCCAGGGGGTTTCTCCCAAAGGGGTGTGAAGCACAGCGGCTGGGATGTCACTTGTCTCGCCGCAGCTCCCTAAGTTGTGGGTAAATGTCCTCCGCCAAGAAACGTCCTGGGGAAGTACCTGCCTTGTTCTCACGGTGCTTCCCGGCGTATTTGCCGGCGGGTGCTGTCAGAGACGAGTTCGTGGGCGAGAGAGACCTCTGCTCGTGTCTCCCAGCGCCGTTCCCAGCCGTGCTGTAGGTGTCTGCTTGTCACTCACAGTCCTTCTCCATCCCGTATTAGAGTAACGTAATCCCTACAAGTCACAGCAAACAACAGAGCAGGTTTTTAAGCGCAGTAGGTTTTGATGCACAGAGGGATGGCTGCACAGCTCCTGCTGTCTGCTCGGGAGCCAGGATGCAGGTTTGGTCCACGGCTGCTCCGACCCTCCTGCTTGCCCGGCACAGGAGAGCTCTGCGAGCAGGGACCCAGGGGCCGGGCAGAGCGCACGGGGCTGCTTGGCTTTTTGTGGCGAAAGATCCTAAATTCGCATCCCTGCTGCTGGCTCAGCGCGGCGTTTTTAAGGAGAACCAGCACTAGCGGGCAGTGCCACAAGTGGTAATCCTGCAGCGGGTACCTCTGGAGTACCCGGGAGAGCAGCTCACCACGATTGAGCCGGGCGGGTTTTCTCCTCCGGGAAGCACTGGCAGAGCAGGAAGGTTGGGATGGGAGCACTGACACCCCGCAGGAGCCGCAGAGTTCCCCCCGGGGCTGCGGTTTGACATTGTCATGGAAAGGGCAGAGCAGCCCAGCGATGTTCAAGCCCCAGGTGCGATAATGACCTTTGTTTGCGGCAGGTGACGTGTTTAATCGCCAAGGCAGTCCTTCCTGCGGGAGACAGAAAGCATCCTCGGATGCTGTCGTGCAGGGACATCCCGGCGGGATGCTCCCGGTTGTCTTGGGGAGGATGCGGGAGGGGACGGGCTCCGGCAGCGGCCGCAGCGCTGGGGCTGTGTCCTGCGGATGCCGGTGGGTGCAGGAGTGGGAAAGAGCAGCCAGCGGCAGCGATCGGGCGTTTGAACGCAGCCCAATTCCCGGCTGCTGTGGTCCGGCAGCTTCCCCGGGCCGGTGGCTGCTGCTTCGCACGGACTGGGGACATGGGACAGAGGCGTGGTTAAACACGGCTTGCCCTCGCAGGGGTGGTCAAGTGTCCACTCTTTCCACTGCCTTTCCTTGCGGGATGTTGCTCAGGGATGCATTTCATTAGGAACTGAATAAACCGGAGGTCTTCGGGCAGGATGTGATTCGAGCCCACTCCTGTCCCTGCTGGGGGATAACTCCTCTCAGTCACAGGTAAAGCTGCACAGGACCTGCACAGGGAAGAGAGGAATTCCCGTGCTGCTAAAGCGTCCAAATGGAAATTGAAACAGGGTGGCTTGTCCCAGCACGTAGGGATGGCAGCCAGACGGTGTCTGATGCTCGCTTGCCACTGTCCCCAGCTAGGAGTGCTGTGGGATGGCTTTGGGGTGGAGCAGACACAGCGCAGCAGGGCTCCCCTCCTGAAAGCCATCCCATTCCCCTGGGATCTTTCCACAGGTCTAACTAAAGGGAGCTCAGGCTGTCTCGCATCCCGCTGTGCTGACTGCTCCCCTGTAGCTGTGTCCCACTGGGAGCTCAGCCCACCAGGACAGGATATGGGTGCTTTTCCCCAGCCTTTGTGGAAGATGAGGGCAGGCACTGCCACACGATGCCCTCCCAACCTTGGGGGAGCAGCTGGACCCAGGAGCTGCCCAGAGAATGCACTCATTCCAGGGCTGGCTGGGAGCATCTGTGGAGGATGCACCCACCAGCTAGGGCTGGGAGCCACTGCTGCAAGGAAGGGTCCTGGGAAGGGTCCAGAGTGAGAACTTGAACACCTAAAGTGGCTTTAACACTCAGGAAGGCAGTCAGAGGTGTGTGGCCCTCTACACCACGACGCTGGGGTGGCTGCATCCCCCAGAGCAGGCTGCCTGCAGGACCAGTGCCCACCTGCACTGGAGCTGAGCCTCGTGGAGAGCAGCAGTGGGTTGGCAGCACCTGGTGCCCTGGGCAGCGCAGAGGACGTTTCATTTGAAGCAGTGATTCCTGCAGGATTGCCAAGGCGGGTGCAGCGTGTCCGGCTTGCCAAGGTGCCACATGAGGAATGGTCCTGCTGCGGTGACAGCTGGTGTCACCCCTCATCCTCCTGGCTGGGGCTGTCACAGGCATGGTCAGTGCTGGAAGATGAGGTCGCTGCCTTCCTCCCACTCACTGTGAGCTCTGCAGTGCTGCTGCCACACCTGAGAGTTCGTGCTGGTTTAACGGGGAAAGGAGCTCAGCAAAACAAACGCATTCTGTGTTGTCAATGAACACACAAATAACAGCATGAGCCTCCACAGGAGCTGGGAACACACAGGTAATCTAAGGAAAAGCCATTGGGAAATGCAGGCACTTGGGAAGGGAAGGTAAATGCGTGGTCAGCAGGGCTGGGGACAGAAAAGGACATCGGAAAGCGCAGTGATGGTCACACCAAGCACAGCAGCACCACAGGTCCGGGTGCTCCACAGGACCTGCGTGGTTTGGGGCAGCCCTTGGGAAAAACCAACCCAGCCTGTTCCCCCGGGCAAGCCTCCTGGTTTTTGGATATGCTGAGCTTTGCTGCACCCAATAATTTATGCCAGGATGGTGGATCAATTTCCACCAAGCACTGACCACAAGCTCAACAGAGCCAATGAGCTGGGCAGCGTTTTGGAGCAGCGAGGGATCCTGGAAGGAAGCTCAGCTGAAGGGTCTCTTACAGTCTGGGGTTGAATCATGGAGGATCTGGCCACCGAGGAGAGGACAGCTGGTGAGCAGGCAATGCCAAAACAAATGGTTTGTGTGAGTCATCTTGTAAAAGATATGGCATCATTTTTTGATATAACCACAAGCTTTGGTTGATGGAAGCGTGTAAGCCAATGGCCTCCTGGTTTTGAAGAGTTTTGACTTGAATCCCTCTGGGAGATGTGGCATTACCCATTTTCCTTCACTCAGGAGAGGAAGCTCCTAAGCACCAGGTGAGCTGGCCCCTCTAGAGTTCTGGACAAGCGCTTGCTCTGCAGGGCTGGGCAAATCAGTGTCACCCAGGCAAGAGAACAAAGTGTCCCCAAGTCCTGCCCACACACAGTGCTGCTGTCCACGCTTCAGACCCTCTACTGACAAAACAGACGTGGCCTGGGAGGGAGATGTGAAGAAGATGAACAGTTTGGAACAGATGCCTTGTAGAGCAATGCCAGAGAAATGTTCTGCATGGAAGTTCCCCCCAAGAAGAGCAAGGGGGTTTGATCGTGGTGTGCCCAGGAGATGGTTCCTGATAGCAGCCAGCTCTTTAATCTAATAGCAAAAGACATAATGAGATCCAGAACTTGGAAGCTGAAGCCAGGCAAATTCAGACTAGAAACAAGGAGGAATATTTTTTTTTTTAGCAGTGAGGATAATTAACCATAGGAACAATTTACCAAGGAATGCAGTGGATTCTCCCAACTCCTGAAGGATTCAAATGAGGAGTCTGCATATCTCTCCAGAGATAAGATATGCTTAGCAGACACCCTTGACTCAGTGCAGGAGGAGGAAGGGGTCTGAGGGCAGCAGTGTGAGCAATGGGACCAGAACATCGTCCACTGCTCTCTTTTGATTCAAAATGCTGATTTTCTAATTTTAGAAAAGAGGTGAATAGAGACAGGTGAAGCCTTGGGACTGACATTACCCAGCTCTGTGCTCACAGAGGGACTGTGGGCAGTGGTGGGTGACACTGTGGCTGACACTGTCCCCGGGCTGAGCTCTGCGTGTCACCACCAGCTCCGGACAGAAGCAGCCGCTCCAGCCCGCGCTGTGGGAAGCCCTCCATGATGCTGCCACCTCCCTTTTCATTTTTAATGGCCTTCTTATCGCAGAGGAGCAACGGCCAGGTGCCGAGAATCAGGTTTTCCCTGCGGGCTGGAAGCCCTCCTGCGGCAGGCTGCTCCGGCGGGGCGGGCCGGGCGCTGCGGCGCTGCAAGACGGGGCACGCCGGCATCCCGGAGCCGCCGCGGCTCCGCTGCCCGCAGCTGCCCGGACACGCTGCAGCCGCAGCCCCTCGCCACGCCAGCCAGCTGGTAACTGACGGATAATTAGGATTTTTCTCAAGTCGGGCTGGCGGCAGAGCGGGGCTCCCTCCCCGCCGGACGCTGTCACTTGTGCCAGAGCTGCGGAGGCGTTAATGGGGTCTTTGGCCTCCCGCAGCCGGGATGCCGAGGGACGTGGGGGCTCGAGGCCGCGGTGTGGGGGAGCTGCCTGGGCTCACATGGAGCCCCTGGAGCCGGGGGGAGATAGAAAAGCCCCCGAGCAGGCAGGCAGGGGGGTCTCTGATGCAAGCATGGAGGGTCTGACCCGCACCCAGGGTCGTGGTGCTGTTTTGGGGGAGCAAACAGCCTGTGAGGGAAGGGCTGGACAGGTCCCCAGCTGAGGAGAGCTGCTCCTGCTCCCTCGGATGGCTGCCCAGCAGTCACCCACAGCATCCCAGTGCTCGGCCAGGGGGAGATGGCAGCGTGGAACTGGTTCCACTTGCTTGATAGATCTTGCAGCTGGAGCATGGGCACTGGGGAGCTGAAATGCTTTCTCTGGCCCTGACTGAATGAGGAGGATGGGAGTAATTGGTGTGCTGGGAGGCAGGTTCTCCCTTGCTGGTCACTGTCTGTGGCTTTTTGGGGTAGGGACTGATGGAAGGAGCAAAAATTCATCATGAGCATCTGTGTACCAAGAAGCGCCTCTGCAAACTCTCTCTGGAACTTTCCATGTCCCTGGGAGGTTGCTGTCCAACAGCAATGGCCTGGAGATGATTTGGGCCACACACAGCTGAGGACACTCTGAGTAGCTGTGCAGATGAGTGTGGATATTTTGGCGTGCCAGAAGTAGGAAAGCAACTTCAGCACCAGCCTGCTCCAGAGCCCATCGAAGCCAACCCACTGGAGGCTTTCCACCAGCTCTCTCAGGGTGTGGATGAGGCTCCAGGAGCTCCAGACACAATGGAATTAAGAAAAAAGGCAAAGGAATTCGGTGTGTGATGTTCCAACACGATCCCGCTATCAGCTCCACTATCTCGAACGTGTCTGGTATGCGCAGGTCAAGGGAATGGCTTCCTGGCAGTGCTGCTCCATCGGGAAGGCAAAGCTCCCTGGCAGGAGAGGTGGGAGAGCGTTGGGAGCCCTGCTCTCCAGTGCATGGCAGGGGGAAAGGATGCTGCTGTGCCCTTGGCAAACCCACTGACTGCCCGTGCCCACTGCAGGCAGTGGCTGAGAGAGAGCAGAGGAGCAGCCCCTCCTGCATGGCACAGCCCTCCTGGGATGCTCCAGAGCCAGTGGTTTTCCCCTAAATCCTGCTCTTGCTGTGCTGGTGTTTGTATTTCCTTCCCAGTAGCAATTCCCAAGGCCAAGTCAGCCTCCTGTTCCCTTCCCTCTCTTCCCAGCCTGCTCCCTGCATCCTTGGTAGTGTGAAGTAGGCTCCTTGCTGGATTTGTGGCTTCCTTTTTTTGTGTGGGATCCGAGGGAATCTGAGTATCCACCACACAGAGAGAGTCAGACCTACAAGAAGAGATTAAATCCCCAGAGTGCAGTGCTGGATCAGCAGTGAGTGAGAGAGGTCCCAGCTGGAAGTTATTTTAAGGATGTGCTCACTGGGGAAGGCAGGGAGAGGAGTCCTTTGGGGGTGAACCAAAGAATTTTAATTAGCAGTAATGGCATGCTAATTAAGGTAGAAAAACACAAGCTGGAGCATAGGGAGCCTCCCTGTGCTGCTCTGCTGCGGGGCCCTGAGACCTCAGTGGGCTGGGGGGACCTGTGGGGGAAGAGGTCCCCTGCAGCTGATGATGGCTGGGGTGATCAGGGAGCTTTGCTGAGACCCCCTGTCCTGGGCACAGCTGGTGGTGGCTTGGAGTCACCCCAAGGCACCACTGCCATGGTACTGGGACCACAGGCACAGGGAGGTGAGTGTTGGGCCATCTCTTATGGCCATCACCCCAACCCATCATTTTTGGGGCACAGGGACTGGGAGATATGGGGAGATGGGTTTTTGGGCATCCCTTATGGCCATCACCCTGATCCATGAGTGCTGTGATGCAGGGACTGGAGGCACAGGGTACCAGGGTACCTCTCACAGCCATCCCCAGGGCAATATCCCCACTGCTGTGTGCTGGACAGGTACCTCAGCCACGCTGCACACTCCCCTCTCAGACACCAGCCATACTCCAACCTGGCTCGTAGTAAATGAGCAACAAAGTAGCTTGGGGAGGAATTTCCAGCTCAGTGAGGAGTTTACAGGCCGGTGATTAAAAAATGGTTATTAAAAAAAAATTAGACGGGGGGGGGGGGTGGAAAAAAAAATAAAAAGAAAAAATTAGCTGTGCCGCCGGCACGTCTTCCAGGATCTGTCGTAACAGATTCGTCCGAGCCGGTTAACGGTATTTGCGGTTTGCAAGATGCTACATGTCTGGGGAAGATGACAGACACGTTATTATCACCTCTCGCCTGCGATCTGCCCCAACCTGTCCCAGGATGCAGCTCCACAGCTGCTTGCTGGGGAGTGCAAGGAAATTAGCAGCCGGAGGCAGCACTTTTCTTCTCTCTGCCTTGCCAGGCCAGTGGCTTTATTGGGGATCCATTGACTGCAGTCCTGGACACGTCTTGAGTAAAGCTAATGAGAAGCCTGGAATGTAGGAGAAGAGGAGGAGGTGGCTGGTAGGGAGGGAGGGGGGATTTGTGGGAAAAGCAATTGTTGAGCAAATCATTTCCTTCTAGAGGGAAAGGAGGCCTTGGCTGCACCTTCCCCAACAGGCAAGTCTAGACGCTTCAGTGTCAACAGTTGAAGATAAATAAGATTTTATCGGCTCCAAATCTGTTGGGACACATCCTCCTAGCGGTTCTGCTGCCCAGGGATGGCCGGGCGAGATGGACTTTTCCAGGAGGTCTTTCCAAGCAGAGAATTCAGGTCATTTTTCGTATGAGGCTGTCAGCATCCATGGGGAAAACCACCTCTCCCTGCTCATTTCCTGCGTGGGGAGGCAGCCCTGGGGCTGAGCAGTGATGGCCTCTGAGCCATCTCCTGGTCCTCTCTCAGGGTGGATGCTGAAGACTACACGTCAATGCTGCATCCACGAGGCATTGGGGGGCTTTCACTCCGTGGAATCTTGTGGTGCCCAGAACATTTCCCTGGGGCAGCAGCACCAGGATAACCATAGTGAAGCCTCACAGTGGCTGGTGGGTGGCACCATGGGGTGACTGGTTTATGTCCTGTTCCTTCTGGCAGTGGTGCAGTGTGATCTCATCTCACCCAAAAAGCAGCTGTGTTTCAAATACATCCAAAGACCCTTTGTGATGCCAAGCTCTTGGGGAAACAGAGATGATAGGCTGCTAGGAGTTAAAGAATTTGGCTTTTCCATTTTTTGGCTTATTCCTAGTGCTCTGGGCAGACAGTAGTACAGGGAAGGGACAGGGACAGAGATGGAATCACAGTACCCAGAAGCCAAGGGCGACACTGGAAGCTGCAGGAAATCCCAGAGGAATAGAGGTTCTGTGTTTCCATAGGCTCCAGGGGAGACACTGTCAGCGCTGCTGCTGCTCTGTGCTGGCTCAAGCAGCCCAGCACCCAGAAGCCAGAGAAACCATTTGTGTTCCTCAAACAGTAACACCAATAGCAGCCACTCTCCGACGTTCTCCAGGAGCAGAGATGACCTGAGTCCGTGGAGATGTACACCAGTGGTCCCCAGGGCAGAGCAGGGTGTGGAGACACAGGCAGGAGATTCCCAGGGAAGAACATACCCTGGCTTCTTTGTAGGTGTGAAAAAATCCTGGAGCTGTGATCCGGACATGCCAGGAAGGGGTTTGTGCCCCAAAATGTTGTGTGCGGGCTGGGAGCTGGCCACAGCTCGGGTGACCTGAGCTTTGGCTGTGGCCCAGCTGCCACATGTCCTCAGAGGTCAGTTTGTCCAGGCACTGCAGAATGGGAAGGATGTGGGTGAACAGAGGTTCCCCCAGTGCAGGTGACAGGCACACAGCTGCGGCACACAGAGACCAAAGCAGAGACGTGGAGGCGCTGGTCTGTGATTAAATCCCAGCTCTGGGTTCTGCTCTGCCACTGCCTCATGTCACACTTGAGGAGCACGTGGTGCCTGCGGTCCCTGCAGGGTGCTGTGCAGGGTATGGCTGTGCTGGGAGGTACCAGGGCCTCGGGTGATGCAGCACAGCCCAGCAGAGATGTGCATGGGGCAGATAATTATTAAATACACATAATGGAGGAGAGAGGTGTCTGCCCAGGGATGCTCTGCTCAGCGCAGATTTTGCTGTCTCCTACAGAGAGTGTGCATTGCCAAGCTGGGAATGCAGAACCTCCTGGGATCCCAAAAACACGATGCTGGTTGTCCTGGTGGCCATGAGCAGCCACCAGGGTCTGCGGGACCAGGAGTGCTCAGCCCTGGCTGCAGCTGGAGATGCAGCACAGGACAGCTCCACACAGAGAGGAATCAGCAGCACGGCCGCCCAGGGCACAGCCTGGACTTTTCTTGCCCAGAATTATCAGCAGGGAGTTCCTTAAAAGAATAGTTTGTTATTGTGGAGGGATCTTTGAAGGCAATCCCGGAGCTGTTGGGACACGATAAGGTTATCAGCGGAGGCAAGTCTGCACGGAGCGGCCGCCTTCCCCCTGCGGGGCATCACTCTGCTATTTAACAGAGATTTATCCATGTCATAACATGGTATAATGAGAGAATTTGTTACCAAAGAACTTGCCATAATGCACCTCTGCTCTTCCAGAGCGGTTACAGTTCCCAGGCATGTTGAGGGCTGCCCGGGAATGTCTACATAAAAAGATCCTTTGACAGGAGTTGTCAGTATTTTAACACCTGGCAAGGAAGAGCCCCCTCCAAATAACCCTTGTTTTGCTATGGTGGCTCCTCTAAAGGAGGGTGTTAAACCCCATCGTGGTGGGTGAGTGGCTCCTGTGGGCTGTAGCCACATGGGAGTCTCAGCCAGGCAGAGCAGAGTCACCACACTGTGAGTGCAGCCCACGCTTCCAGCTCAGGCCTGATCCCTGAGAATCCCTGCTGGGGATGCAGGATCACACCCAGGAAGCTAACCTGGCCGTGGAGTCAAGGCATAGTCAGCATCATCTGGTATGAGTGCAAAATTTGGGGATTTCAGTAGGTGTTTCCAAGCATCCTCTCTTGTTGGGCAAGTCCAAGTGCCTACAAAAATAAGGATTAATTCTTCTTGTCAGGTTCAAGTGCATGCTGCACCTCTCAGTCACCACCCTCCAGTGACCATCGCATTTTCCTCATCTCCCCCCAGCACAGAGCAGGCTCTGATCTTGGGACACCCAGGACACCCCAGGAGCTGGTACCTGCTGCTGGCCACCACCAGTCCAGTGCTGCAGGAGCTGCTGCTGTTTGCCTTGGGGGAGCTTCTGCCCTTTATATCTTCTCAGAACTTCCCCAGAGTCCACCTAAATGAGACAAACCTGGAAATGGTTTCTCTTGTTTGCCGTGTCCCAGTCCTGGTGGTGGGAGCACCTTGCTCAGCCACAGGCAGATCTATTCCTGCAGCCAGGGCAGCAGGACAGGGAGACACAAATCCTTCCTGCCTGATCCACAGCTGCACTGGGACACGCTCATGGCCAGGAAAAGTGAGGACTGAGCCATCACTGTCAGCCCCTGAACACCCTCCAGCCCTGTGCTGAGCCTTGTTTTGGGCAGCCCCAGCTCAGGAGCCGCCTGGCACGGGGAGAGCAGAGCCTCCCCTCTGCACACCTGTATTTGGATGGCTCAGGACAAGCTTTAACATCCCCACAAACGCTCTGCACGGTGGTATTTTTTTGGCACCGGGCGCTGTGTTGTGGGGATGAGATAAAATACCTGGAGCAGGAACATGCCCTGCCATGCAGGGACGGGCTGCTCCGAGCACAGGGGTGGGCTGGTGTATAGCAAACACATTCCTTGCAAGCTGGAAAACAGCATGGCATGGCTGAGGAGGAAGGGAATTGCACATCCCCACACCTGGGCAGCTCCTGGAAGGTGAAGGATGGGCTCTCCTTCCCCAGCCCAGCTCTGGAGGGGCACACACTGAAGACCCTGGAGCTTCTCCCATCCAGAAGCCTTGTTAGAGAAGTTTGCCACTGAGCAGACCCCACTGTGCTCTCATGGGGAGGGATTTGGTGGCCACAAACCATTTTCTACTGAGGAGTGGCTGTTGGCACTGCCTCCAGCTGCCACAGAGCATCCTCCTCCCACAGCCAGCCCAGGCCGTGATCCCCATCATGTCCCTACCCCATCCCCTCCCTGAACCACTGCTGCTCCAAAGGGTTGAGTCAGGATCAGGACAAACTCATTTGTGTCAGAACTAAACTCCCAGGTCCTGCCTAATCGGCTGTGACACTGCTAATGACATCAAGCACACACAGGCTGTGGTGTGTCAGTGCCCTCAGTGCTCCTCGGTCAGGAGCCGTGTGTGAGAACAGACTTGGGAGTGTTTCTAAAATGGGCTGAGTGATGCATGAACAAGGGTTTTGCTGATTTTCAGTGAGATTCCCTCTGCCTCAGTGCAGTGGTGCCCTGATCTGCCAGAGCCCTTGCCCATCTGGGAAGCTATTCCCTGCCCCAGGGGGTGGCTGTATCCGGTTTACCCAGAAAGCACTTAATAATAGCGTGGGTGAAATGGTCAGATTTCAACATTTCCAGGGGAAAGGGAAGAGAAGGAAGCCCTGCCTTTACACCAGAGCAGCGCATGGAGCCGAGGTTGGCCAGGGAGGCACCCTCCACCCCACCAGTGATGCTCACCTGAGGGATGTCTCCTCTTTTCCAGTACTCCCCTCTGCTGAAGAAGCTCTACTGTCAGATTGCCAAGACATGCCCCATCCAGATCAAGGTGTCCACCTCGCCACCCCCAGGCACCATCATCCGGGCCATGCCCGTCTACAAGAAGGCAGAGCACGTCACCGAGGTGGTGAAGCGCTGCCCCAACCACGAGCTCGGCCGTGACTTCAATGACGGTGAGGGCTCTGCCCCTTGTGTCACAGCCCTCCCGTGCACGGGCTGAGCCCTGGGCAGCAGCCATGGCTCTAACTGGAGGTTTGCCTTGCAGGCCAGTCAGCCCCTGCCAGCCACCTCATCCGTGTGGAAGGCAACAACCTGTCCCAGTACGTGGATGACCCGGTGACGGGGCGGCAGAGCGTGATGGTGCCCTACGAGCCGCCACAGGTACGCGGCTGCTCGCGGTGGGGACGAGGACCAGCCCCTGCCTCCCTGCTTTGGGGTGCTTGGCCCAGTGTCCCCCTTGCCCTGGCACGTCTAAGACCACTCTGTGCTCACCCCTGGCACTGGTGGCAGCTATGGTCCAGAACTGCCAGCCCTGTGAAGCATCCCGGATCAGCCTGGTTTTGGGAATGGGATGTAATGGGGTATCCCCTGCAGTCCTGCCCTGGGTGCCCCCACAGTCCTTGTATAGTTCCCTCTTTCCAACTGGGATCATCCCCACATCATCCCCAATGTTCCCCTGCTCATCCTGGCCAAGCACTAGCCCTGTGCCAGAGGATCCAGCCCTGATTCTTCACTCATGAGGGATTCCAGCCTGCCTGCCCTCCTCTTCTTCACTCCCAGGGCACCCCAGCCTGCCTCCCCTCCTCTTCTTCACTCCCAGGGCACCCCAGCCTGCCTCCCCTCACACTCCCCGCTCAGCACCTGCTCTCCCCTCCCGGGCAGGTGGGGACCGAGTTCACCACCATCCTCTACAACTTCATGTGCAACAGCAGCTGCGTGGGAGGGATGAACAGGAGGCCCATCCTCATCATCATCACGCTGGAGACCAGAGAGTGAGTGGCTGCGGGAGCAGGGATGGGCATTCCTCCCACTGCGGGAGGGCTGGGGCAGGAATCCTCCCCTGCAGGGAGCACCCCCAGGGAACGGGATGGGGCAGCCCCAGCTCATTGCGCAGGAATGCTCCCCTCTGCCAGCTGGAAAAGGGCTGGCACGGACGGACCAGGGACCCAGCCCAGCAGCTGGAGCCTTCCTGTGCCGCAGGAGCACCTCTGCCCCAGCTGCTGAGGGGCTCCCTGAGGGTCTGATCTGGTTTCTGCCTGGGCTGAGCCCCAGTGTCCATCCCAAGGGGAAGCAGGGTCCCTGATTGCCCTGTTCTCCCAGCGGCCAGGTCCTGGGGAGGAGATCCTTCGAGGGGCGGATCTGTGCCTGTCCCGGCAGGGACCGGAAAGCTGACGAGGACCATTTCCGAGAGCAGCAAGCCCTGAACGAAAGCACGGCCAAGAACGGCAACGCCAACAAGCGCAGTGAGTTCACGGACAGGGAGTGCGGGGCTCAGGGCACCCGAAATCTCTGCCCTCCTGACGTTTGGGCTCAAATCCACGCTCAGGGATTTCTCCACTAAATCTAACAAGTCGGACCCCAGCCCTCTCCCGGCAGAGCCCAAAGATGCCTGTGCATGGCTCTGATGGCCAGATATATTTATTGATTGTTGACGATTACAAAGGGACACTCCTATGCCAGGCTCCAAGGGAATGGATTTAGCGTCTTGCACAGCTTGAGGTGCTCCCTGCCATGTCCTGTCTCCCACGGCTCCTCCAACCCTCTTCCCCTTTCCTTTCCAGCCTTCAAGCAGAGCCCCCAGAGCATCCCAGCGCTGGGCGCTGGCATTAAGAAACGGAGGCACGGGGAGGAGGAGATGTACTACGTGCCTGTAAGTGTGAGTGAGCTGCAATGGGGTCAGAAATTGGCTTGGGACAGTGGTGGCACCGTCCCCTCTTCCAGAAGCACCTTGAGGAGGGGACGTCTGGCAGGTTGGGACTCCACAGGCTTCTGTAGGACAGCAGGGGCCTTGGGAATAGGAGCAAAAGCATCCATGGATGCACATGTCCGAGGGATTCCAGCATCCGAGCAGTCCCTGGCCACAGTGGCAATCTGTCTGGGTGGAAAAAAGGGAGCATGAGGAATTGGTCGGGTGGGACAGGAATAAAGCAAAGTCCTGGTCTTGTTCCCTCCTCCAGGTGCGAGGCCGGGAGAACTTTGAGATCCTGATGAAGATAAAGGAGAGCCTGGAGCTGGTGGAGCTGGTCCCACAGCAGCTGGTGGATTCCTACCGACAGCAGCAGCAGCAGCTCCTGCAGAGGCAGTGAGTCCTGCCACAGCCCCTGAGACCCTCACAGCCCCTGAGACTGTCAGAGCACATGAGACCCCCAAAGTCCCAGAGACCCCCACAATCTCTGAGATCTCCCCCCTGCAGCCCCCTGAGACCCCCACAGTTCTCAGACCTCTGCCAACACTGAGGCCCCCGTGGTCCCTAAGATCCCAACAGTCCCCCAAGCCCTGCAGCTCCTCAAGACCTCTGCAGCTCCTGAGACCCCCACAGCCTTTGAGACCCCTACAGCCCCCCCAGACTTCTGCAGCCCCTCGACACCCCCACAGCCCCTGAGCCCCCTTGGTAGGGAGGCCTAATGGGCTGGAGTGGAGCTCCAGGCCAGAACAGGGCAGCTCCATCCCACTCACCCCAGTGCATTCCCTTCCCAAACAGGAGCCAGCTGCAGACACCTTCCTCCTACGGCCCCGTCCTTTCCCCCATGAATAAAGTCCACAGTGGAGGAATCAACAAGCTGCCCTCTGTGAACCAGCTGGTGGGGCAGCCTGCCCAGCACAGCTCCAGTTCTGCGCCCAGCCTGGGCCCCATGGGTACGTCTTCTGTCACCAGGCTGAGCTCAGGGCTCTCCCAGCCCAGCACTGGGGGTTATCAGGTCTGGGTGGTGTCTGATGGGTGAATTTGTTGCCACTGCCCAGGACCTGGGATGCTGAACAGCCACCCCATGCAGAGCAATGGAGAAATGAACGGGGGCCACTCATCCCAGTCCATGGTGTCCGGGTCGCACTGCACACCCCCACCACCCTACAACCCCGACCCCAGCCTCGTCAGGTAGGGAAGGCACTCAGTGTCCTGTCTGTCTTGTCCTCTGTTCCTTGCTCTGTCCCCTGCTCTAACCTTCCCATCTGTCTGGCAACTGGTCAACTGGCTGCTGGCCCCAACTGAGAAATCACTGCTGTTCCTCTCACCTCAGCAACAAAAGCCCAGCTACCAATCAGTGAGAAACCCCCACTGCCCCCGTAAACCTCCTTGGGAATCCATCCCTGATCAGTTAAAAATTAAGAACATCCTAAATAAGGTCTTGTCCTACTTGTCCAATGGCATGTGGCTTTATGAGCTTCCCCCTTCCCTTTCCAGCAACACCTGGAAATGGGTCCATGTGGCTTATTTCAATCAGAAATGCATTAACAGCTGTGCAGGTTTTTAATGTTTTGGCCTTTAAAAAGACCACTGATGTTTTGACAGACCTTGGGCCAGCATCCACCCAGGGCAGAGCACAGGGCATGCCCTGATCCCCCTCACCAACAGCTTGAGCTCCCTCATGTTATATGAGTTCCGAGCCAAAATCTCAGACAATCAGGAAAAAAACAACTGTAGTTTTAGGAATGAACATAACCCCACACTTTGTTTTGACCTTAGTGGCAGTGGAGGTCCCACCCGTGGAGCTCTCCACGTCCCCCATCTGACATGGTCTGTCCCACAGAGATGGGACACAGCTGTTGTTCATAAGAACTTAATGCCACTTTATTTTCCAAACTTTCTCTGCAGTTTTTTAACAGGATTGGGGTGTCCAAACTGCATCGACTATTTCACCTCACAAGGGTTACAGAATATTTACCACCTGCAGAACCTATCCATAGAGGTAAATGCTTTGGGGAGATCTGTTCTTACCACTTGTTTCCAGCAGCTGTTGGTCTGAAAAGCAAAACCAAAACTTGTTTTGGAGGAAGGGAAGCCTGTGCCCCAACCCTTCACACAAAACATGTGTTCCCAGGATTGATGCCTGTCATTCCTGCCCCCTTGATGGTCCTTTGCAGGTAGCTATAGCTCAGGCCTTGGTAAAAATCACCAGCCCCAAAAAAACACAGCCAGGCTCAGCTGCTTCCTCCAGACTCTCAGAAACAAGGGAGATCAAAGATCCCCAGGCCAGAGCTCAGGGAGATTTTCCACCTAACAGAGAACACTGTTGAGATGCTCAATGGAACACCCCAAATCCCATGGAGCCAGCAGGGACACCCCACTGTGCTTCAGGGGGGTTTAATCTGGTCTCACCTCTTCCCCTGCTAATCTTTAAGATGATAGAGGCTGAAACAAGGGAGTTGAGCTCAGGGCATTTTTATTAAGGGAAGTCTGGAATGAAATAGCCCAAGTCAGGCAAAAGCTGTCAGAAAAATCATGGAAGGGATGCTGGAAATACCTGTGTGTGCCCAGAGCATCAGCCTCTGCAGCTGCCACACTGTGGTGCTGGTACCAGGGGCAGCACCAGAGCCAGGACTTCCCCAGCCCATCAGAGGAACAAGAAAAGGGAAAACAAAAAATAATCCTGAACCCTTTGAGCCATAGCAAGCCCTGTAAATCCTGGGTTGGTGTTTTGGCTGAGACAGAACTCCTGCCCAGCCCTGTTTTGACCCCGTTTTGCCCCAGGCAGGTGTAGCAGTGTCTCTACCTGGCAGCTACAACATCCCACAGGAGAGATGATGATTTGTCACTGGTGGCTGGGGCCAGTTGCGTAACCTGAGCCTGGTTTTGGACCATTTGCTGAACTAACTCCATGACTGTGTGTCAGCTGTCCAAGGAAATGTTTGGGAATGGCCAGAACTTGTGTCAGGGCAGAGCTGTGTGTCTGAGTCGGCGTTTGTAGCTACTAATTGCATACTTGCTGTCTGCTCCAGTTAACGCTCCTGTGAGTCTCTGTGCTGGCATTAACATGGATCCCTGGCAGCTCCCCCCTGTGCTGGTGTGTGTCCCCAGCCTGAGGTCACCCACCTCTCCTGGTGTCACCCATCTCAGTGCTCGAGGCTGGTGCTGCTCCAGCCTCCTGGGCCAGGAGCAGAGCAGAGGCCATCCCAAGTGCACAGGCACAAGGATGCTCCACACGCTGCTCTGCAACCTGTGTCCAAGGGGAACGATCCCTCCCTTCCCTCCCATTTCCACACCAGTTTGATGTGAAACCCCCCAAAAACAACAACAAGAAGTCTCTAACCTGCAGAGCTGAGTAACTGGGTTTGAGAAATAACCCAGGGGATGATGCACCCATGGCCATGGCAGCAGGTCCAGCCCCGCTCTGTTGGGCATCGTGGCCATGTGTGCCCCCAAAAGGGTGACCTGGGGGTCCAGGGCTCTCTCCTGCTGGTACAGTCACATCTCCGCCGGCCGTGCCTCAGCGCTGCTGTCCTTGCAGGATCTCGGAGCACTGAAGATCCCGGAGCAGTACCGGATGATCATCTGGCGGGGTCTGCAGGAGCTCAAGCAGAGCCACGACTACGGGGCCCAGCAGCTGATCCGCTCCAGCAGCAACGCCTCCACCATCTCCATCGGCAGCTCGGGCGAGCTGCAGCGGCAGCGGGTGATGGAGGCCGTGCACTTCCGAGTGCGCCACACCATCACCATCCCCAACCGCGGCACGGCCGACGACTGGGCCGACTTCGGCTTCGACCTCCCGGACTGCAAATCCCGCAAACAGTCCATAAAGGAGGAGTTCACGGAGGGAGAGATCAACTGAGGGGTGCTAGAGGTGGCAGCGAGACACTGGTGGGGTGATAAACTCCCACCCCTTGAAATGTGTTTGCAGCCTTGGGCACCTGGAGAAGTTTCGTTTTGTTATTCAGGGGAACTGCAGGCCCTGAGCCAGGCAGGAGGTGCCTGCCCTGGGGAGGAAACTGGAGGTGAGGAGGAAGAAAAGGAGGAGGGCAGCTGAGCCAGCTCAGCAGCTGGAGTGGGATTTCTGCCTGCCCGTGGTACAGGAGGCACTGTCTGGTTTGTGTTTCCCTGGAGCATCCCTGCATCCAGCGGTGTAAGGACGGCACGTTTTGCTCATCCCTGCTCACTAGCCGTGCTCTTTGTGGTGTCCCAAACTGAGAGGGCTTTGTAATGCATACAGACTCAGCCCTGACCTGTGCAGGCATCGCCAGGGACTGGTGTGAAGCAATGTCCTGCTTTTGCATGGAGTGCCAAACACGCCCCTTTAGCCCTCTGTACAGCCAGAAAGGCCTTGTTTGTCCATTACCAATGTGTTCTTGTACTTAAAGGTTGGTGTATATAAACAGAATGTAAATACAGTAAGCTCATTGTGCTGTAAGGAGAGAAAGATTTCTTTTCATGCAAGCTATAAAATTGATACTGACTTCTGAGACACCGCAGTGTCAAGTAAATTAATTTCATGTTGTAGCATGTAAATGTGCAGAGAATCCTGTCTCCAGCCTTATCTATTCAAAACTCAGGTTTTTTCCTCCTCTGCATCTCTTGCATGCAGCTGTAGAGGAGGGGGAAAGCCAGTGATTGTCCTGGGAAGTCAGAGGCCTGGATAATCCCTCCCTGCTCCCTTGGGGACTTTTGCTGACAGGTCAGACCTGACAAGCTGCAGTGCCATGGTGTAAATTCTGCCTTTCTGGAGCATGGCATGCACTGACTGCCCAGTTCTCTTCTGTTCCTGGTCATTTCTCCCAGCTGTAATTTCTCTGTTGATTCAGGCAGGGAAAAAATGTTCACAGAAAGCAAGGACACAAATAGATGTGTTCCCTGCCTGAATGTTTATCCCTACTCATTTGGAAAGGCAATGTCCCCCAACAGATCTTGGAAAGGCACTGGAATCACAGGAGCTGTTGTTGTGGGAGGGAGGGCAGGGAGCTGCTGCATCTACCCCCTCAGCCCTGGATCACTCAAGACTTTGGGCAGCCTGAGGAAACCTGCACAGAGATGATGCCTCCCAGCACATCCCACTGCTGCACACTCTCTGGAGATCTCCAAAGACAGCTCTGCACCTGCTTCCCATCACCCCCAGGCTGAGGAGGGGGCTGGATACCCTTCCCAAAGCCCTGGACCCTCTAAGCAAGAGCAGAAGGAGCTCAAGTCACACCAGGGCTCACCTGAGATGTGACTTTTCCTCCAGGCAGGCAGTGGCTGCTCCCTCTCCAAGGGGGACAGGAGTTTGACCACAGGACGTGCTGCACCCTCCTCCAAGGCCCTGTCTGGCTGTCCCACAGCAGCTCCAAGCCTTCAGCACACAAAAGTGATCTCCTGTCCCTCCTCTCCCTCGGGTACTGGTGAGCTGCAGGTGCAGTCACCATCCCTGAGGCTGTCCCACCCCTCACACCACAGGGATTAGGAACCTTTGGGATCGGGAGCTCCCCTGGTGTGGCTGGCAGTGAATCTCTGTCCCCAGGAAATGGCTCAGTAAAGCACTTTAATGCTTTAAAGCTTTTGCAACAACTGCTCACATTTCCAGCATTCCCGGGGCTGTTCCCGGCAGTATTAATGGATCAGTCTGTGGTAGGAATTGTATTTTTTGTAATGTTATCTTTGGAAAATGTATTATTTTTATAGCCGTGGTTTCTCTTCTGTTTTATTTTGTGTCATTTTTATTTTTGTTTGTTTGTTTTGTAACACAATAAAAGCACATGTGGCAATTGCTGCATCTGGAAATGAAAATTGGACAGAAAGTGCCCTCCTAACCCAGAGTAAACCTTCACCTGTAGGACCTCAAAGGGACTAAAGCTGCTGAAATGAAAAAGAAACCCACCACTGAGTACTAAACTGCTACAGTGAGTACAGAGAGGCAAAAACCAGCTTCTGGATACATAAATCTTTTTTTTTTCCCCTCAATAAATGGCTAAAAATAGTGAATGAAACGGAGAACAAGAATTAAGACAGTTTTTCTGAGCTTGAAAAACTACTGTTAAAAACAATTTCCCAAAGAGAACACAAATTCACCACTATTTCCAGTTTTAGCAGTATATATTCAATAGGTAGGACTTGGAAATTGATTGAACTAAAGGCTCTTGCAAGAAGTTTATAAACTAATGCCTTGAAATGGAAGAAGTCAAGAATGTTGTTTCTAATTCAGTAAAAATACCAAAAAAAAAAGTTTCAAAAAATCTTGAAAACTGGCATGTGACAGCCAGACAAGAACAGTCAGAGCCACCCACCTGCAGAGAGCTCCACACACGACAAAGGTCCAAACCTCCTGCCAGAGACACTGACTGGCCTGTGGCTCTGCCTTCTGCTGAGGTCTGTGTCCCAAACTGGATCATGGAATCCCAAAGTGGTTTGTTTGGAAGGAACCTTAAAGCTCATCCCATCCCACCCCTGCCATGGCAGGGACACCTTCCACTATCCCAGCTTGCTCCAAGCCCTGTCCAACATGGCCTTGGACACTTCCAGGCATGGGGCCGCCCCAGCTTCTCTGGAAAATCCATTCCAGCCCATCTCTACCCTCAAAGGGAAGAATTTCTTCCATTTATCAAATCTAAACATACTCACAGACCAGATGCTCCTGTGGTTTTTTTGAGCATTACATCACCTCACTTGTGGCACTGCTTAGAAGGCAGGCAGTGGCTGCTCCTTCTCCAAGGTAAGACCTCTCCCTCATCCCAGCTCTTGGTGGTCCTACACCACCCTGCCTGGCCCAAAGAGCATCACTCTTCTTGGAGGAAAACAGAGCTGCGTGGCCAGCAGCACTCTCCAGGAGGAAAAGCCACCTGGATGAAACCACACAGAATTTCTTGCAGGCTCCGGCTGACGCGGTAGGAACCCTGCACCACCCCAGCACCAAGTGCTCCTGGTTCAGAAATGCCTCTGTCTGCTGGGCATTCCCAGTGGGAACATCAAAACTGCCATCCAGGCTTCTGCTGAGGTCACTGGGTGAGAAGTCCTCCCCATGACCCAGCTGAGTGGCTGTCACACGAGCTCAGCCTTGACTCCAGCCGGATCCGTGGCACTGCCATGCAAGTCCACGGCAGATCCGTTCCTCCAGGACTGCTCGGCCGCCGCAGTGACCTGGACTGTCCAGAGGAATTGCTCCTTGGTGACCACGGGGGGCTCCTGACCTGTGGGAACAAAGCACTGCATGGAACCCGTGGCCCCCTGTGAGCACAGATCCCACCAGAGCAGCTCCTGGAGCTGGGGCCACAGGATTTAAAACATTTCAGCCTGCTCCTCCTGCCCTGCCAATGCAGCCACAACAACTGAAATACTGTTGGACAAAAGTGTTCAGACTAGATGATCTTGAAAGCTTCTTCCTACCCAACCCACTCCATGATTCTGTGATTTTTATCCCTTTTTGGGTAGCCAGGACCTCAGGCAAGGGTCTCCTGGCTGTCATAAACAGCTGCTTTCAGCACAAAGGACAGTAAAGTCCAAGGCAATTTCCCCTCCCAACTCTCATTTTCTCCCAGAACAGAGTTTCAGATCATCATCCCTCAACCATCTCCATGACCTGACACAGTGCATTCCCCAACAAAGGCAATCCAAAGCCACATCAGCCATCAATTTAAGCCTTGTCCCACCTTTCAGGGTTCTCAGGAAGTGCTGGAAGAGCTCCCTGTATGCGTCTCTGTAGCGCTCAGCTTGGGTTTGGGGACAGATGGACACAGAAGTCCCATGTTCTGTGATGCCCAGGGGGTTCTGGTTGTCCACCCTTAATGTCCCTTGAGACCCATGAACCTGAGGGAGGGAGCAAAACAGAGAAGAAAGAACGTTTTTAAGTTATCACACTTTCAATCACAAACATCTGGCCAGGTTAGAGAAGCCCTGGTCTGTAAAACCAAGACAAAAGGTCTGAAATGAGGAGTCATGGCTGCCCCCGCCCTGGTACGGCTCAGACACAACAGAAACACCATGGATGTGCTGTACTACAGTGGCTTTTCACCTGAGCAAAGCCCCTTTTCCAAGTGTTTAACAGAAATTCCTCCCCAAGACCAGCCCCCACAGCTCTTAACTATTCATGACTGTAGGAATTTACACTTTTCTTCCCTTTTAATATGCTGAACTCCTGCTATACACCTGAAACCACTCTGGAAAGGACAGAGGAAATCAGCTCTCAGCCTCAGGAGAGCTGGCACCAGATCCTGCTCTGGTATACTTCATGCAGCTCATAACACCATGGAATGCATGGAACAGAGGGAAAATTTGGGTGAGAAAAGAGAAAATGGATTGTAGATCGAATAAGGACGAGAAGCCACTGCTGCTGAGGCAACAGCCCAACAGATGTGGCACTCAGAGCTCTGCTCTGGGTGACAAGGTGGGGATTGCTCACAGGTTGGACTTGATGATCCTGGAGGTCTTTTCTGACCTCAGTGACTGCGATTCTGTCACAGAAGGGTTTTGGGAAATGTGCTGCAGGCACACTCAGAGGGGAAAACTTGTGCTGGGCTGTGGAGCCAGAACAGATTTGACTGAGCAGCAGGACCCCACCTCCAGCCGCTGGTCACAGCTCCTGGTGCAGTGCTGGCTGACATCCAGAGTGACAATGGCTCCACTGGGGAACTTCATGCTGATGGCAACCGTGTCCACATCCCTCAGGCAGCCCATGTCTGGGGACAAAACAGGCCTGGCTCACCCCAGGAACAGCAAACAAACCAGCACATTCTACAGCTACAAATTGCTCTTCCTCCTTCGGGAACTGACACTGACTTTGTGACACCGTCCCACAGGACACCCTGGTACAGCAGTCCAGTTGCTTCACCAGCATTCCTGATGAAGAACAGGCAGTTCTGCAGGAACACACAGCCTCAGGCTCAACTCCACCTTCCCAGACTGCAGCTCTCCCTAATGAGGGCAACCCACCTCTGCTTCCAGGATCAGGCAACTTCCAGCACGCTGCTGGAGCAAGGCAGAGGGTACAGAACCCTCCTGGAGGGCTCTTGTTTGCTGCATTTCAATGCTGTGCCACAGAGGAGAGCGTGGCATCCTGCCCCTCCTCACCCCAGCCTGCCAAGCTTGGCAGCTGCTCCAATTACATTAATTAAAACTCTGCATTCCCATTTCAAAAATGGCAGTTTCCACCTTTTATGGTTCATTTAAATGAGTGTGGTAACCCAGAGCATGCGTGTCAGCCCAACATGACCCAGAGCAAACACACAGCTTTGTGCTGGGATCCACAGGGAAGGGCCAGAGAAAGCAGAGAATGAATATTTCATTGACATTCTTGCGAGCTGAAACCTTTGCTCAGTATTTTCTGCACTTCCAAACCTGCTGTCCTGCAGAGTAATGTTCAATGCTAACTGCACTGCAACTGCTTCACATCAGCAGGAGACTCACCAGATTCAGAGATCTTCACTAAGTACCCCCGAGAAACTTGCTCTCTGTTTCATCAGCCTGTTTATTCCACTGCTTCATGATGGAACAATTGTCATGGCTATCATGCCATGTTCCTTCTTTCTTCCCAGTTTTAACACTGAGGTCCAGAAGTACCCAACGAACCATCAAAAGACTCCTTCTTACCTGCACAGAAGGCATGGCCCAGGGAAAATACTGTATCTGGCACACTCTCTCCCAACAACAAACTGATAATATCTATGTCATGTACAGCAGTGTTGTAAAAAATTCCACCTGGAAGGACCAAAACTGGGAGTTAAGGTCTCCATATTGAAACCCACAACCAATGTACATTTCTGAACTGCACAGAGATGCTATAAAAAGCCCCCACAGTGAAGAAATTAATACTAAAGGGACAAAAACATGCACAGAAATTAAGTTTGGTAAAGAAAACACTCCTCAAAAAACACTCCTCTCCATGGATCTTAAGGCTATACAAACTCAGGGGAATTCCCACAGAACACAGAGACATTTCCAGGCCAGGTAGGACAGGTTTTGGATCAACCTGGTCTGGTAAAGGTGTCTCTGCCCATGGCAGGGAGTGGAACAGATGTGCTTAAAAGCCCTTTCCCACCCAAACCATTCCATAACTCTGAGTCAAGCCCAGACTCTTCAGTAGGAGCCTGCTGGGTACCTGAGGCTTTCAGCAGGCTCAGAGAAGCTGCTGGGTAGAGGCTGCTGATGGTGGATATCCGACGGATCCTGCCTAGTGCCCGGCTGCCCCGCACCTTCTTGTACAAGAACTGCAGGGCTGGGTCAAAGCGCCTTCCAAGGGAAACAAAGAACGAGGTGAAACCAAGCTGATTTGAGGACAAAGTCAGGAAAGCCTGAGGAATCAGTGCTGCTTCCAGACACGAGATTTTATCAAGAATAAATCACAGGAAAACCACTGGTCTTACTTGTAGAACCCACACACGAGTGGCCTCCCACACCTGTTGGCCTCATCAAAACAGGCTTCTGCTGTCTGTCTGTCCAAGCTGGGCAGCCCCTCACAGAACACACCTTTACCTGTGCAAAACAGGACACACACGGGGCTCAGGGGAGACACAGCTGCACAAAACACCTCAATCTTACAGTAATGTACACAGCTTGTTACAGTTCTGGTTTTGATGGCCTTTACCCCTTCTGCCTGCTTGCTGTGCTTTCAGTTGTCTCTGACCCCAGGAGAGGGACTGTTTTGGTGACAGCTTTTCTGTGAGCGCTGGTGGGGTTTTAGGATGAGACACTGGCCGGTCATACTGGGATCAGCACGGCACAAACCCCACTGGTGTCCAGCCATTAACACCAGCAGTGATCTCAGTCACATTAGTTACACAATTTGAGAGGCTGTACAGCTCTAGAGCTGCTGCTGAAACACAAACACACTCACAAGTGCACATCAATGGGCACAGGGAAAAGCTGAATGCACAGCTGCTCCTCTTACCTGCTCGCAAGGCATCTCTTATCATCTCAGAGGCTTCGTCAGGTGGGGAACAAATAATGGCTCCAGAGACTCTGCAGGAATCAAGAGAGATCTTCAGTGAGGATGAGGTTTGCACTAGATCAAACAATGCTCAAAATCTCTATTTGGTTACAGTTAAAAAAAACCCTAAAAACCCAATGCTCTGGAAGAGCCAGCTGGGTTATAGAAGGAACTCAGTGCCTACTTCAAGGATGAAATATAGTGACATACATAGGTTAAAATCACAAGTGGCACAAAGGAATTGCTCTGATTTTCCTGCATCTTCAAGGAGAAAGTCTTTTAAAGGTTTCTTTTTGAAAGGATTTAAGTCCTGTCAGTTAACACACAAATACAAAGCATTCACGTGGCAGAGATGCTGATCAATGCATCTTAGCTTCCCGTCATTCTTTACTTTCTAGTATCAAATCAGCCTTTCCTAAAAGGTCTGCCTTTTGCTCCTGCAATATTTTAGACCTGCTAGTAACAGCATTTTAGTGATGTTACAGTTGTTCAATTCAACTGTAAAGCAAAATGCTGTCATCTTCCCTATTTACACCAACCCTTGCTTATCTCAGATTTCCAAGAGCCACCAAACTCAGCCAACTGCTCTGAGACAGGAAAACTGGCAGGCAGCAGGGAAGGTGTCATTTATTACTGTTCTGTGAGAATGGAGGAAAATGGCCATTTTATACTTCTTAACAAAACTGCCTGTAACTAAACACCTCCAAGCTTCCATTAATCTGGGTGTGCAAGCCCAGTTAAGCTTCTCAGAGACTCCTGAAGGACCCATGGGTAGGTGACAAAAGGGCCCTCATTCCCACACGGATGGCCAGAGGCGCAGGCTGGGTGTACCACAGAGTTTCCCAGAGAGGAAAGCAAGGCTTGTATGGAACCCCCTGCCCTGAGCAGAGCCACACACAGGAGCTCATGGCTGTCAGTACCGTGGATCACCGAGCGCGACGGCGGCATCCTGCTGCCGCAGCACCCTGGTGCCAGCTGGGACCTCGGTGCCAAAGGCACGTTCCACCTCCTCTGGCTGATCCTCCACCACATAGAGCAGGCAGCAGCCCGCTTCCTCCACCACGCTCTGCAACAAGGCTTTGCTCACGAGCCCCGCGCCGAAGAGCACGAGGCCGACGCCGCTGCCACCGTGACATGAGGAGGGCATCGAGCTGTTGGAGGCATCAGGTGAGGGCCCACTTTGGCCAAGAGGTGCAATCCTGGTGTGGAAGGTGGCCAGTGGTGAGGGGTGGCTGGTGGAGGTGGAGGGGGTTGGGTCGTCCCTGTGTGCAGCGGGGATGGGGTGGTGGGGAACCAGCAGCTTGTGGTAGGAGGGTGGGGAGGGGACCATGCTGTAGCCAGTGCTGGATCCAGCAGTGATGAGGAAGGAGGGATGGGACAGCAAGGAGGGCACGTCGAGTGGCAGGGGCAGGCTCAGGCTCAGGCTGGAGTCAGGACCTGCAGAGCTGAGGAGACAGAGATCAGAGAATAAGAGAATATCCTGAGCTGGAAGGGACCCTCAAGGATCATCAAATCCAACTCTTAAGAAAAACGCCCTGCATAACACCCCAAGAAGACCACCATATGTCTGAGGCTGTTGTCCAAATGCTTCTTGAGTGGGGCCAGGTGAGATAGATAATTAAAGAATCGCTAAGGCTGGACAAGACCTCCAAGATCATCAGGGCAAACCTTTGACTGAACATCCTGCCAGCTAAACCACAGCACTAAGTGCCACCCACAGCTCCCTCAGCCACTCCTCACAGGACTGACTCCCAGACCCTTCCCCAGCTCCACGCCCTTCCCCGGACACTCCAGCCCCTCAATGTCTCTTTTGTAGTGAGGGACAGAACTGGACATGGCACTCGAGGGGCCTCAGCGGTGCCCAGCACAGGGGGACGGGCATTGCCCTGGCCCAGCTGGGGACACTGTTGTGGGGTCGGGTGAGGAAGAAAGGTCCGGATGGAGCTGAGCAGGGGTCGGTCGGGTGGGACTGAGAGGAGGCGGGTGAGGCAGGGAAGGGCCAGCTAAGCCCGAGCAGCGGTCGGTCCCTCACCGGAGCCCCGGGGCGCGCAGCCCGAGCTGCCGGAGCAGGCGGCGGTTGCGGCAGTGGCGGCCCGAGCTGAGGTGCTCCAGGATGCGGTCACGGCGCACCCTGAGGGGCAGCTGGCACGGGGTGCAGAACAGCGTCTCCACGGCAACGGCCGGGCCCGGGCCCGCCGGCTCCCGCCGCACCGACAGCTCCGAGAACTCGGCCGCGTAGTCGTGCAGCGTCTTCCTCCTCCGCCCCATGGCCCGGCCCCGCTGACTCGGAAGCGGAAGGCCCGCCCGCCTCACGCCGTTGCCCGGCAGCAGCCCCGCTCCGAGCCCCGCGGCGCCGGGAGAGGCCCCGGCCCGGCCCCAGCCCCGGGGCGATGGAAGCGGATGGCGGCACGCAGGAACCAGCGCTCACCGAAACCGTGGGACAGCTCCGGCAGGAGCTGCGGAAAGCCAAGGATGACCACAGCATGGCCATAGGTACCGCGGGAGGTGCCCAGAGCACAGCTTTACCTGCCTAGGTCTCATTCAGTTCGGCTCCTTTGACCTTGAAAACATTACAGGGTGTTGCTCACAAGCTGAAAAGCCATGTGTTTTGAAAACACTCTTTTTCTTCTCTTGGAAGTGAAGAACGTGAGGAAACCCAGCAGAGAAAACCCTGAGCAGAGGGGCAGAGCGGGTTCGAGGTGCCCACTCTGCGTGTCCTCACACAAAGTTGGGTTGTTTAATACATATTATTATATATATTAATATATCAAAGAATGGTTTGGGTTGGAGGGACCTTAAAAATCACCCAGTCCCACCTCCTGCCATGGGCAGGGACACCTTCAGTGATCCCAGGCTGCTCCAAGCCCTCTCCAACCTGAGCAGGACACTGCCAGGGATCCAGGGGCAGCCACCGCTTCTCTGGGCACCTGTGCCAGGGCCTCACCACCCTCCCAGGAAAGAATTTTTCCTTATATCCCATGTAACCCTGTTCTCCATCAGTGTGAAGCTACTCCCTTGTCCTGTCACTCCAGGCCCTTGTAAACAGTCTCTCTCCATCTTTCTTGTGAGCTTCTTGTGGTACTGGAAGGCCGCAATTAGGTTATCCTGAAGTGAAACCACCTTTTTTCTTCAGGCTGTACAAACCCACATCCCAGCAAAGCACCACAAATCACATTATCACCCAGAATCACTGTGGCTGCAGCATTAATGTGACCCAAGTCTGTTCCCAGACTGTTCCCACAGCGGCTTTGCTTATGCTCACCTGAAAAACTCAACCACAGAGCGTTCAGCAGGGATTTGCTCTGCTCCCACTTTACAGGTGCTATCTCTTCCTTGCAAAGACAGATGGAGATCAAAGAATCCGAGCTTCGCAGAATCAGATCTGAAAAGGATTTGCTCCAGAAGCAGCTCAGAGAGCGAGAAGTCCAGCTCCAAGCTGTGTCTGACAAGGTATGGCCCGAGAGCATGGTGGCCATGGCTAGCAGGAGATACGGCAGCTGGGAATTTGGGATTTTTGCAACATGTCCCTCTCTCATAGGGCACCTGTAAAGTGTAGAATATTCTCCTTCCAGTTTTGCAGCCTGACAGAAGGGAGGGAGGAAGAAATTGTGGCGATGATGGAGGAGGAGAACCGCAACCTTCAACAGGTGAATTCATGCAAAGCCTCCACAGAGAAGTCTGGTATTTGCTGCTTCACCGGGCTGGTTTTAGGGCTGGTGGGGTTTGGCATATAAAACCCCCTACTCAGTCCAAGTAGTTTAACAGAAAACTATTATTACTAAATAATAACAGCTACCAGTACTGGTGAGGTTATTAATTCGCAGATTCTGCCCAGGAAGCATTTGGACCAAATAGTGGGAAAATGAGACCAAACTTGCTCACTTTCTTCTCCCCAGTGACAGCTGGATTTCTGTATCTGCTCAGGTTGTTACAGAACAGGAATCCCAGCTGGCTGAGCAGAACGAGCTCATCAGTGAGTTACAGGGGAAAATCAGCCAGCTGCGGGCCGAGGTTGTGACCACCCGCCTCCACCTCCTGGAGCAGAAGCAGGCCCAGAAGGAGATCCAGACCCAGGCTGAGGCACTGCAGCACAAGGAGCTGCAAACCAGAGTGGCACTGGAGCACATCAGCACCAAGGTACGCCTGGCCTCTTTCACCTCAGAGCCCCATCTCCCTCTTGGGACACACTTGGGAATCTCAGTCCATTTGCTCTCTAGCTCTTGTGCCACTTAAAAAGAAAACAGACCTCAGATACTAGAAACCCTTGAGAAATGTGAGTTCACATGAGTTATGTCACTAGATTTCCAACTTCATTCCAGACCCGAGGTAACAAGAACCACCCTAAAGTTATCTCCTGCAGGCAGATGTGCCTGGTGCCAGGGGAAGAGCCTTGGCCCATCCAGACCCACATAATTACCACAGCATTTTCAGTGAAGCCCAAACTGCCTGTAATTTCACATTAAACACTTTCCACACCATCATTCGCCAGTCTTTTGCCCAAGCCTGACAGCACAGTCTCTGTAAATCCATGCAAATGCCAAGAAAAGGCCGAGCACACCTGCTCTCCTTTTTTGTCCAAAGTTTGAAAGGTATCGAAACAAAATAATCCAGGCTACATTCAGCGTGGAGGGCATCCAGGAACCCTCAGCCGAGCTCACAGACAACGAGGTGCTGGAGGCAATGCAGGTATGTGGCTCTTCCAGCTTCCAGCAGTGAGGAAGGGACTGCTGAGGTAAGAGAACACTTTGCAGTGCTGCTCTCAGCCTTCCCACCTCTTCACATATTGCTGATTTTCAGAAAATCATTAACGAGCGGGCAGAGTTCCAGCAGATGCTGAAGAACAAGGGCAGCAAGGCGTCCCTGCTCAGCAGCGACAGCCGCACAGCATCGCCAGCAAGGAGAAGGACCTCGTCCAGGATGGACAGGATCTGATGGCTGAGCCAGAACCCATCACCAGCCTCAGGCTCTGGGTTCTTGGCTCAGAGCTGGTGCCTTACAACAAATTAAACTCATTTTACTGACACTGTGGTTCTGTGGGAGTATCTGATTCAATTGTTTCAACCAACTCAGAGGATAAGTCACTTTATGTCCTTGGTCTGTAGTAATACTTGACTTCCCAGAGAAGCCTGAAGTACAAGGATGGCTTGGCTACAAGCAGCTGGGGAGTGCATAATTCCCATTTTTGCTTTGGGAAGTTTCTAAGTGACACGACTGAACATCCAGTGCCAAAACGAGGGACAGTGCCAGGACTGCAAAAGCTGTTTTATTTTTCCATTTAATGTGCAAGTCCCAACATGGGGATGTATTTGACACAGCAGCAGTTCAGTTAGAGCTCTGAGATACCATTTTTTACCCAGAGAGAGTCAATCTAGGGGTCACCCTGGCTTAGGGAGAGGTGTGAGTTCACATGTGTGCTCACCCACACATATAGGTCACCCACAGACTGCCAAACGAGAACTGCTCCAGCTGCCTGTATTTTGGAAGGTAAAAATATGTGGGTGGGGCAAACAGCTCCAGGAGGGTCACTCTGGGCATCAGTGCCTGTATTTGGGGGGACAGGGAGTTCAGCAGTGTCAGCTGGAGGCAGCTCTGAATGGACCTGAACCTCCTCAGCAAGAACAAAGCCAGTGCTCAATCACAGTAACTCTCTGAACACACACAAGGTCACTACAACTCCCACAGGGATGGAGGATGGCCCTGAAATGCACTGGGACACACAAACCCTACAGCTGACTCAACAAATCCCTTAAAAATGAAAGCTGTGCTCATGCCTGAACACAGAAACCACCACTTTAAAATGCATCCCTCAATCTGACAGCAATTAAATGCTTCTGAGAGCAACTAAATGTTCACAGTTCCTCCAGATAAAAATAAAATTCTGCAGAACGAGATGTCAGCAAAGTGCTTCGGCACTCTGACTCCAGGTTGTACCCAGCAGAGGACCTTAGTTCCACACTGTCAATTACTGCATTTTTCTGTTGCCAAAATAATGATCCAGATGAAACACCAGGAGGAAAAAGTGATCTTGCAGAAAAATATGACTGCTTGTTTTAAACATCGTAACGATTTTCTCTACTGCCTTCTGACATCCAACACCTTCTCTTGCCTTCAGTCCATGTTTGAAGATCCTGCTCTTTCTGTTCAGGCCTAACACTGATGATCTCTGTTAAGGATGAAAGATCCCAATTCTCCTTGCTGTAGCTCATCAAACTCTGAAGCCACTGCCTTCCCAGCAGAATGCTCCAGATCTTTTTTTAAAAACCCAAACCATCTCACTGTGCAGCAGTTGCATTGTTGAATATGTGAAAAAACACAAAAATAAAAAGGAAATGGAACCCTCTCTCAGCTCAGGCAGGTGCTAGCGGATCACAGTCATCAGAGAGGAAACTGTGGCCAGGTCAGTTTTTGAAGGATAAAGTACTTTCAAGTTCCCATCCGTGTCCACCACTCGCACTTGCTCCACCACCAAGGGCAGGTTCAAATTCCCTGGTCCACACACAGCATCCAACTCCATATCCGAACCAGAGCCCTCCTTGTTCTCCAAGGCAGATCTGTTCAGCTCTGCAATTTTCTGTTAAAAGCAAAATACATAGAACATCAATTCTGTGGCAGAGAACAAATGAGAGGGAGTAACAATACTACTAAAATACAAATCAGCTTCTGTGTTCTTCTCAATGCATGTGAGCAATGACACATTTGGTAGGAGCTCCCCAAGAACAGAAGGATATTTTCCTGAATTCCCTACCAGAATAAGGGTGTCCATCACATCTTTGCAGATCTGTAAACTGGTATCACTCGTCACTTCCAGAAACAGGTCCCGGGTCTCTTTTCTAATCTGTAAGAGTTTCAGAGATGAAGCAAGTCAGGAGTCAGAGCAGCTTACCCACAGCCCCCTTGACCCCAGTACACAGAGCTGAAGGCTTTCACTCAGTTTAATCAGGGGCAAAGCTCTGCTGTTCTTCACAAGTCAAAACCCATATCCTTGCCCTTTGACAAAGCCTTTGAACAGGCAGGCTGGTGCTTTGGAACAGCTTTCCAGAGGTAAAACTGTAACTCCCAGATCCCTCTCAATCCTACAGTGGAGCCCATATGATGCAGGCTGCAAGAGTTTATACTTGGACTACAAGCACAGGTTTCACACAACTGTGTATGTCTTTGAGTTAAATGTCTCTCACTGCTTAATTATTAATTATTTCCACAAATTGCAAGTACCTTTGTTTTCTCACTATTGGTTATTGGTGGGAAGGAAATCACAGCACCTTCAGCATCCACCAGGCACGGGTAGTTGTCTTTACCATCCAGCAGCTGCAGGTACCTGCCATGAGAAACAAAGCAGCAAGAAGTGAGCGACTAAGAAAGCAGCTGGACACAATGGCAGGAAATGGTGACAAAAAGTAATTAGTGTGTGATCTCTGCACAAGCAGTGAACAGCACAGGGCAGGGCCACATGCTGCTTTACAGCCCATCTGCTACCATGTCAAGTTTACCTCATGTCTGATTCCTTTAGCTCACAGCACGTGCACCACACACCCTTCAATCCTGTCTGCTTCCCTTCTATCTGCTGTTCTTAATGGATCTGTAACATCCCTAGTGCAGTCACCTACATGTATGTGAGAAAACCACAACGAGGTACTGACCTGTGCAGCCCAGAGATGTTCTGGCGCTTCTTCTGCTTCCGCTGCTCCTCAGCCTCCAGCTGCAGCTGGCGGAGAAGGTCTTTTGCCTTGATCTCCTTCCGACCCAGAGGCACGATCTGCACCACACAGGAAAACAAAACACTTCAATTTCACTCAAACACCAGGGTTACAACGTTCTCCTGTAAGCAAGTCAATAATTAAACAATATTCCGGCATGTTGTCATGCCTTTTTCAGCATGGAAATACTTTTGATTTCACACGGACTGCTAAAACATCCACTTGAAAAACAGGCTCAGTCGCTAGTGCTAAACCAGGCACCTGGTACAGCAGGACAGCAAGGAAATCAGTACAACCTCTGAAGTTTCTGGAATTTGTTTTCTAGGCTCTATGGGGTAAGAAAGTATCCTTAAGCCCTACCTTGAGCTCATCAGGAGGCTGAACATCGTATATCAGAGGAGCTTTGATCAGCTGCAAGTCGTGGGTGGCAATGGTGGCCACTGTGCGCTTCTCACAGATATCCTCATGCAGCTTTGTCTGAAACATAAAGAATTCCATTGAAATATATCAAAAAGTCAATGTGATTTATCCCTCCTATGTGCAAATTCTTCTATATTTAATGTTGGCAGCACTACCTGCCAGGTGACTGAAACAGAGCCCTTCCCATCACCTGTATCTCCATTACAGACCAGATGCAAAGGTAGCAAAGCCTGACAACACGATATGTTTCTCTACAGGGAAATCAAGTTTAAAGTCAGAAAGCAATCCGAAATACTCATGTCTTGTGAACTGAAAGCAGCTCCACCTGCCACCTAAGGGACAGGTAAGCAGTAGGCCCAGGGACAGGTCTGTGGGCAGGATACCTCAGTCAGAAAGCTGGGTGTGCAACATCGTTTTAACACAGACCAGGGAAGCTGGAGCCAATCCAGGGGAATCTCTACACATGGACACCTGGTTATTTTAGTTTTAAACAGGTTCCACAGCACTAACAAGCTGCTGTTAGTCATAACACAAATGGGAGTACATCCACTGCCCTCATGGTAGTACCTGAGCTCTGATGGGTCCTTCCCAAAAACCAGTTCTGCTGATTTAAACTGACTGGGCATGTGCTGCTGGCAGGGACCACTCACCCTGCACCCTCACACCTGCTGGGTGAGCTCACCTTAAGTTTCACAAACTCATCTGCAGGAAGGGGCCTAGAACAGTCTACTTCCAACTCTGCTAGCAATATTCCCATTCCAAACTAGTACCACGAGGCTGCAGCTGTTACCTGCATGGTCAGGAACCTCTTGAGAGCATTTCCCGGCTTTAAGTTTACTCCTTTCAGCACACAGCACACGATGAAGGCTCGCACATCTTTGACACCCTGGCTCACTTTGACCATCAAAGGCGCTGGGTTCTCAGAGACGTGCAGAACCTTCACCAGCAGCTTGCTTGCCTCTTCCACCTCGTCCTGCTCTCCATCCCCACTGTCCTTCTTGTGCTGCTTCTCCCTCTTCTTCTTCCTGACCTCCTCTCTGGCACTCTCGGCCTTCCCCTTCCCACGGCCCCCGGCCCGTAGGTACTCCAGAATGGCCTTTGTCTGGCACCCATTGACCATCTTCTCCAGCCGCTTGTCCCTCAGCTGGTTGCCCCTAAAATTGGCCTCCTTCAGGCGGGGGCAGTCGGCCAGCGCGGCGGGCAGCTCCTGCAGCTGGTTGTTGGCCACGTCCAGGCTCTGGAGGAGACAGAGATGGCTCGGTCAGGGGTGCGTGATGGGGATCCAGGGGGGCAGCAGGGTCGGCTCCTGTTATGAATGACTGGCTGAAATGCTGTTATGTACTGTTAATGTTAAAATCCCATTCGTATACTGTTATTAATCCTGTTTGTTGCACTCCTCGTTTACCCCCTCTTTAATAAAAGTCCCTGTTTTGTTGTTGTACCCTGTTCAAACCCCTATGTATTTTTTTTACTCACTGTGCCTCCGTCGGGTAATGTCTCTGCTGCTCCCAGGGGACTGTGCAATGGCAGCTCACATATAAATTAGGGAAGCTCCCATGGGACCCTGCATGCTGCAGGGTCTGGACAGGCAACCGTAGCCCCTTGGAACCAGCGAGCCAGTGACTAAATAAACCTTTGGACTACACTAAGGAGGGAACAAGACTACCAACCACCAAGTGAAATGCCTTCGACCTCGTCACCCAAATCGAGTAGCACTGGACCAGAGTGCCACCCCTAGATCATGAGCCGGCACTGAGGCCTTCTGATGCTCCCGTGAGGACAGAAGTGCCAGCTCTGCCTGCGCACCCGCGGACAAAGCCGCGCATCTCCCCCTCGGTATCGCACCTGGGAGCAGCGGCGGAGTGCGCGTCACCCGCCGGCCCCCGGCCTCAAGCTGAACTTTTAATAGAGGCCTTCAAAGGAGTTGATCTCCTGCCCTGCTCATTTCGGCTCCCACCTTGAGTGCCGGCAGCGCCGCGATGTCCGCGCCCAGCTCGGCCACCTCGTTGTCGGCCGCGTCCAGCCGGCTGAGCAGCGGGAAGGGCGCGGGGGCTCCCGCTGTGGGCAGGAGCCCGCCGGGCAGCGCCCGCAGCCGGTTCCCGTTCAGCAGCAGCTCCTGCAGCTGCGGCGCGGCGCGGGCGAGCCCCGGGCCCAGCTCCCGCAGCCGGTTCGCGCTCAGGTTCAGGCTGCGCAGCTGCGGGAAGGCCGGGGCCGCGTCCCCCGGGCCGTCTCCCGTCCCGCCGAGCGCGGCGGGCAGCGCCTCCAGCCCGTTCCCGGACAGATCGAGC
>VWYI01004874.1:55713-171260 GCA_013399455.1 Anthoscopus minutus | reverse complement strand
CAGAGCCCCGCCCGCAGCCGCCGCCACCGCCCAAGGGCCGCCCCCGCCGGGTCCCGCCCCCGGGGAGGGTCCGGCCGCCAGCTGAACCCGCACGGCCCCGCCGGGACCGGGCTGAGCGCTGCTCTTGGACGCCGTGATGCCTTCAACAAGGGCACAACGCGGGAACGCATAGCAGCTCAGCCGCGGGTCTGTCCCAGCGGTGCCGCACAGGTCCAGGTACAGCTCGCACAGGTACAGCACACACTTTTACAAGTCACACAGGTCTAGGTACAGCTCACACACCATACACTGGTACAGGTCCCACAGTCTTGGCTCACACAGGTACAAGTCACACAGGTTCAGGCACAGCTCACACACCTAGAGCTCTCATAGGTACCCACAGGTGCTGCAAGAACCACAGCCTCACCCCAACTTGCCATTGTAGCAGGTGGAAAATGCAGATGTAATATCCAGACTGGCTAAAGCAATTTATTAAATATGTGCAATAAAAATAACTGACATTTAACACAAGTGACTCCTTTTCTTTATAAAATCGCCCAGATTTCAATATCTGATTTGTTCATCCAGCACACAGGAACATGCAATCACTAAAAATTGCTCTCTTGGGGTAGTGGAAAACCAAGAGGTCTTCTGGGATGAGATCAACTCCTGCATGCATGGACAGGGGCTGCTTTGGAATTATTTCTGCAGTGACACATGAAAACACCTCAGCTGACACTCAGGTACAGTTCAAATAGACAGAGATCACACAGAAACCAGCCCCGAGCTCAGGACCACTTTCTTTCCTTGCTTTCCTACTGAGGCACCATTATTGCCAAATCCAGCTTCCAGCCCAAGACTTTGCAGACCTTCTTTCACGGCCCAGACCCACACCTGTGCAATGGATTTTCTCTGGAATATCCCTCTCAAGACTATGTGGCATGGCACCAAACCTCATGGTGTTCTTCACTCCAGTGTGTATTTTGCCACTGCAGCAAACCCAGATTGTTCATTAAGGAGCAACCCTGGTAAATCCACCTTTAAACATGACACTGCTGGTGCTACTGTACTCCAAAAGGGTCCTTTCACATTCTAAAAAACTGCCATTTTCTTCTTGCTAGGTTATTTCCTTATTGTACCAGAGAGTAGTTTTTATCCTTACACCTCTGAGCAAGATCCATGGTTAGTTTGAGATATTAATTATTTATTCAGCATATAGAATCAGGTTCTCAAATAGAAACCCATGTCACTAAAGGGAAAAAAAAATACCTACACATATGTTCCTAATATGTGTGTAATTATTGAGATAAGTATTTGGAAGAGTTAGAGAAACAATGCATACATAGATTTTTGAAATCCAAGCACACTGATCTACCTAGAAAATCCTTAATCTGTCAGGCAGACTGCAGGCAAACTAGAAAAACTGTATTACAAAATCAGCTCTGTATATACAAAACAATACCACAAAGTCACTCCATGGGAGCAAAAACCTGCAAATTTCCCCTCATTGAACCATGATCACTCATTCCCCTGCCCATGGTACCAATTCCACACTGGAAAGCAACAGCTGGAACGTTACAGGTAGAAATGTGAGAATTTGTGCTTTGGTACAAAGCTTCATGCCTTGGCTCTTAATAGACTTTGTCTCTCTGAAGCTGTTAAAGACAGGTGCTCCAGTCTGTATATGGTTATTTTAATCAATATCCAACTAGAGAAGCTCAGTATTTGAGCTGAAAGTGCACTAAAGCAGGCAAAAAAAGTCTAAAGTTACTAATTCAAGCTCTTCAGGGCTGAACCAAGATTATTTTTTTTTCTGTAAGGGGTAATTTCTTGGGGATATGGACTTGAAGGATTTAGTTTAACCCTTCTGCCACATGGGCTCATAAGGCACTTGGTGCACAGTGAGAGAGGCCACAACGTCCTGTCACCTCCTGCACAGTGGCACAACACAGGAAAACATCCCACCAGCCCTCTGGCTTTTCCATTTGGTGCTAATTCCTAGGACTGAGCAGTGCTTTGGGTACTGCTCTGCTGCCTTTAGAACCCTAAATCTGATATCCATGTAAGGCCACGTTTACCCCATGTGTGGCTCCTGTTCCTCAGGAAGAGACTTCTCTCCCCTGACACAACAAATGTGCTTGAACCCATTAAATAACAGACATGGGATTGGAAAGGTGAGCACAGTCATCTGTCAAAATGTTTTTGTCTCAGAACATTTGGTGTTTCCAACACGAGCATTCCTAGGAGCAAAGCCCAGTGCTGCACTGACAGCAACGCCATGGGATCACACCAGGCACTGCTCAAGGCTAAAAACACCCCACACAAAAGATGATACAAGCTGCCCACAATTTTTAAATAGCTCTGAACAGCCATGTGCCCAGTTATTCAGACAAAGGAAGAAATACTTGTCCTGTCATCACTTTGAGTATGTTTTGCCAGTGCTTTTATTTGGGCCCTCTCGGCTTCTGATCTTGCTTCCTATTGAAGGAGGTTGAAACTTTGCTCCTGAAGGACCCAGTCTCCTTAAATAGTGGCCACCTACTCTAGCTGAAAAGAGAAAAACAGAGATCATTACTGCAAGCACATCTAGTCCCAGAAGTAAATTTAATCCACCACTTTGATTCCCGAGATCTGTTAAGTATGAATGACTGAAGCAACCAGAAGCTAGCAGGCATTGAGCCTCATCATGTTCCACACCAGCAGTGGTCAGAGTGAACAGTCAGGGTTTCTTTCCTATCTCTAGGAAATAGCTCTGGAATCAGAGCTTATCCAGGCAGGATTTGCTTCTGTTTCCAAATTCTAAGCAGCAACAAACTAACAACTGACTGGCATCTCATTAGCCACTACAAACAGCAAAGCTGAGGACAGACAGGACTGTGGATCCAGTTTAACAACAGAAAGTGCTGAGTTTAACCCCTATAATTCACTTAGGTCAGCTGGAATGGGCAATTCCACAGCTCCTTCCATGAGCCTGGAACAGTAACATGCAGATATGAGCAGAGCACTGGTCAGAGAAGGTGAACTCTGAACACACAGGTAACTAAAAAGCTCCAAAAAGTCCAAAAGCTCCAAAGGCTTGTTTGGATGTTACAGGCCAAAAGTTCTGGTGCTGCAGGCAGTTTGTTTAACTTCTGTGCTCTGGAAATAAAACAATTTTCCATGTTCTTCGTAAGGCAACTGTTGAAAAAAAACACCACCTGACACAATCAATGATGGTGAAAAAGCTGCACAATGATAAATCTGTCAGGTTCCTGAGTCTGGGCTGGAAAAGAAAAGCAGTGCACAGCACTCACTGTTCAGTTCACCCTGTAATTAGGATCAGATTAGCAACCTTTGATCAGACACTAAAAGCTAAATCAGGCTCTGGTTCCCTGTGTCAGCGTTCAGGAGCTTTCCAGAACAGTGTTCAGCTGATTGTTCTGTTCATTTTCATCCTGTTCTGCAGGAAAAAAAACCCTGAACTGATCAACTTACCAAATCTGCCAGTTTTCCCCACCAGCTGAGCTCATGTCCTCCTTTTCACATGATTGTTATTGCAAGATTTTGGGAATTTGCTTCCCAATCACACTGCTCCAGCACAAGAACTATCACTTAGCTCACCCAAATGCAAACCACACCTTGCACAGACCCAGCTCTTGGGGATGAAACACTCTCCTTAAGCAAAGGCAATGCAGTAAAAAGCATAAACGTTGTTATCATTAACTAATGTCTTACCAGGCTGCACCAGAATGGTTTTGTTCATGGGAGATGTCCTCCGCTGGTTCATTTTACAGCCATCTTTGCCCATCAGGTGAGATCTCCAGGCCTGAAGTCAATTACAAAGAAATGATAGTACAGTTCCAAAAAAATTAGCCAGTCACATGGGAAAAATGATAATTGTGTACAGACTTTATATCAACAGCAATTTAATCTGCTTTTTCAAAGTATGATCTCCTTGCTATAAAATGGAAATTAATATCTCCATTATTTTAATATATCTTAAAAGGTCCATCACATTAAACAGATGCAACATCATCTGCCCTGTGTGAAGGGTGGCCTCACCTCTTCTCCAGGGGGAAAGTTCTCATGGCACAAAGGGCAGTGGCTTCCCACATTTTCTGGTTTGGCAGCTGAAATTATTTGAAAAATAATGGAAGAATTGCAAAGAGATTAATTTCAGACACAAGAAGAGAATTTGCATAGCAAGTAGCATAAAATTAACCCATGTCTAAGCCAGTTCCTGCCCTGTTATCATTAACTGCTCCCAAAGAAGTCCTGTGTTTAATCATCTTCATTAAAACAAGATCAAAAGGAATCTCAGAATCCAGAATTGCATGGATTGAAAGGAACCTTAAAGATCATCCAGTTCCCCCTATCCTGTCACTCCAGGCCCTTGCAAATAGCCTCTCTCCACTTACAGCCCCTTCAGTCCCTCCTGGATGGCCACAATTCAGTCACCCCAAAGCCTTTTCTTCTCCAGGCAATCCCAATTCTCTCAGCCTTTCCCCACAGCAGAGGTGACCATCTCCTTGATCAACTTGGTGCCTCCTCTGACCTCACTCCCAAAGGTCCATGTCCTTTCTGTGCTGGGATAGTGCTTAATCTACAGGGATCTGGAAGAGACTTTGCAGCCCTTTCACTCATCCTCCCTGCACATTCACAGAGGCCAAGCACTGGAAAACTCAGGCATTTATCCCAAATCTTTTCCCTCCTGAGGATTTACTTAGATCCCTAAGTCCAAAACACAAGCAGCCTGACTTGCCAAAGATCCTTGGTGTTAGAAAGTCTGAACCCCTTGACGTTCCACCTTCCTGTTTGGAGCTACTCACGATTGCAAATCCTGCTCTTTGTGTGTCTGGGCAGCACGTCCCTGGGCACAGCCTCTCTGCAGCGAGGGCACTTCCCAAAGTTGTCCCTTTGGTCACAGTCAGTCAGCAGGTGCTCTGTCAGGCTGGAGATCTCCAGCACCTGCAACACAGCCAGCATGGTTTGTGCTGAGCAAATAGGGATGGGATTAAAAAAACCATCTGTTTACCCTCACCATCCAAAATGACAAAGGGAAAATTCAGTTTCAGTCCACTTATTAACTCATTTTCTAATGCTGCTCTTTTCCAAAAGCACCCATCAAATCACATGTGTGTGTTCAGAATTCACCTGCCCAAGTGTTAAATATCTTGCAGTGCCTCTAAACCAGAATAACAACAGTCCATAAGTTAGTAGTTCTGGGAAGTTCAGTCTGACCTGTTTGCAGTGCTCACATCGGGTTAACATGGGGCAGTGCTTCCAGTAATGCAGATCCAACCCTTCCTCTGTGAAGGACTCGCTCCTTTCACCACAAAAAATACACAAGCTGGGAAAAAAAATACAAACATCAGTGACATCACAGAGAAATGGATGACCTTGTCTCTTCTGTTCCAAGCTGTTCTTAAAAACAGCCAGCATCTTCTTTTCCCTGTGTAGAGTTGAGCTTAGGATGGGGCAGGTATACTGGGTTGTAACTTAGAGTAAATACAACTATAGAGCATTTTTTTCTTATAGAATTATTAATTCCACAGAAGTTCTGAGAGCAGCTCACCAAAACTGGCTTTCCTGGCTCCAGAATTCCCAAGGGCTTCGCTGGGACCTCCTCCTACAACACTCACCAAAGGCACACCACTTTTTTCCCTTATTTCACATTGGCAGCTGAACATTAAACTGCAGCTATTTCTTATCCCACAAGCAAATACTCAGAAAAAAAAAAAGTACAGTCACACTATCCAAGAACTTAAAAAAAAGCACCTAGGGTTGCATGGTGATAATTCCAAATATGCTAGAAGCTATTTTAGTCTTTATTGTTTCACAGCTGAAGGTATTATCTTTGATTTACTGGAAAAACATTACTACTGTTAGGAGCTCACAGGTGACACCAAGGGCTTAAGGTGATTAGAAGCTCATCTCACTTACTTATCCAGGTAATTTGCAACAGAGGAAAGTTCCTCCTGAATCTTTGCTGCTGTAGCCCGGGGGCTTTCGTATACCTGGTAACCTGTAAGGAGAGAACTATTAAACCAAGATCACATTTTAATTCATCTACATTTCTTAACTCTAATTTGAAACTACCTACCTTGATTCTCTGTCTTCTGAAAATAGGATTCTTTCTCCTATTGAACAAAGAAATTTAACTCAGAAATTTGCCTTCCAAAGAGAAAGGGAACACACTATATTCTGATATTGGTCTGGAATTTAAAATTTAGAAGCAGAACCGATGCACTACAACATTTGTGCTTCTGGTTCTAGGGAAAATCTCTTGTATTAAGGTATTATATTATAAAGGTATTATTATATTGCTATATTACAATAAAGAATCCAAATTTTACACTATGCTAGGAAAAACACCACCCCATATTTTAAGCTGGGCTGCTGAGGAGAAAAGTCATCCAGGATACGTCTGGAGTTTCTCACTCCAGATGAGAAAACACCAAATTATCTAAGTCCGTGATATCCAAGGAGCAAAGGATTAAAACAACCTTAAACCAAAACATGCTCACCTCTTGAGCTTCAACCTCTGCTTGTAACTCTAACTTTAGAGCTTCTGGGTGGCCTTTTAGAACTTTAATTTCTGTCTTTTTCTGTTTCTCTGCTTCTATTGCTTCTTTTCTCCGTGCCTGGCAGGAAATATTCTGTCAGTTCCAAAAGCTTTGGAACCATCCCTCATACACAAGAGACTGCAAAACACATTAGCACAGAACTCATGGCTGATACAGGACAGGAAATGTCTTGCTTGGTTAAGTGATAGGTGTGACACACTGACACCCCCCCTCTTCCCAAATTCCTCTGCACTACCTGAAAGGAACACACAGCACAGGCTTTGGGCATACTCTTCCCAAGGACTGACAGCAGCAGGTAGCATTTGTGTTTTCCAAACTGCTTGTCCCATCTCAGTCAGTATTTCTTGTTAGCCTTATTCCCAGGACTGAGCATAGGGAACACACTCAGCTTTCCACACTAAAGAACATTAACCACACACCTGAAAAGACACTCTGCTACCTGTGCAGTGTCCAATCCAGCCATGAAATCAGGATCCCACTCAGTCAAATGTCTGATGTAGCCCTGTACATTCTGCCTCTCATTACATACCCTCAACTCAGTTTCAGAAAATTTCCCATCGATTTTGGCGAACCCCTCAAAGAGCGTTTTGTAGCGCACGGTCTTGCGAGCACTGGCATCATCCAGAGGGAGATATTCCAGCACAGCTGCCCTGTGCTCCCTGTACATGGCAAAGATGATCCTCAGCACCACCTCACGTACTTCATGAGCCCTGTGCTCCAGAGCTCCTGTGGCAAACTGGAAATAATTATAAAAAAATTATGTCTCTCTTTTCACGCATTTTTAAGGATCGGTTTATTAGCCCAAGACTCTCTTGCAGCAGGAGAAATCTTCCTACAAAACAGGTTTTTGTAAATATTTTTTAACCCATTGCTTCTGTTTTCCAGATGTTAATATCTTGATTCATAGAATCCCAGAATGGATTGAGTTGAAAGGGATCTTAAAGTTCATCTCTTTCCACCTCACACCATGGGCAGGGACACTTCCTACTAGACCAGGTTGCTCCAAGCCCCATCCCACCTGGTCTAAAATTACCAGTACTGCTGATCAGGGACATACACCTCTTCAGGAATTCGCAAGCACTCCAAAATAGCCAGGCAAGCCCCTAGAAAATCATCAGAAAATCCTCCATGTTCTGTAACCTCGACCTCTTACCTTCATGACATTGTTGATGGTAAACCCCGAGTTTTCAGTCCCCATGGCTCCCAAGAGAGATTCCACCAATTCCACGTGACTCATTGCCAGGTGCGTTGGGGAGTTTGGTTTTAATGTTTTAACCAGGTGGACTGGAATAATCTGGAGAGGTTTTACTTCAGGGCACATTGCCATTTCCTAGACACATACAGATTCAGTAAGCACACAGTTAAGGACAAGGACAATTACCTGTCTCTGCGAAGCAGAGTTTTCTCATCTCTGTAAGTCACTTGCAGCAAAGAACACAAAGAGTCACACCTGCAGCAGCAGCAGGTACCCCCAGACTGCTCCAGGTGACCCTGATTTGGCAGGGGGTTGGACTGGATGAACTCCAGAGGACCCTTCCAACCCTAGCTATTCTATGATAAGTTGTGATAAGATTCTGTGATAAGCTGTAACACTTCACAGCAGCCAAGCCTGGTTTCACAGCCCACTCTGATCAGGTGTTTCACAGTTATGAACTCCCTGATTATGAAGGGAAACACTCACCTGGATGAAGGTTGAAGCCAGAAGACGAAGACGGGATGAAGAGTCTCCTGTTCTAGAAAGCAAATGTGGCAGGGTTTTTTCCACACTATGAGAAGTTTCTAGTTTCCCTAGTTTGTGTTTTGGTACATATTGGGTAATGATCATTTTTAGAAGTTTCAGTGAAGCCTGAAAAACCTAAGTTAAAAAGAAAAGGAAACACTGAGCAAAAATAACACAGAGCCCCCAGTTTTCAGGCAATGCAGTAAAATATATTCTTAATCTGGAATTACAGTAAAACCTTTAAAGGAAGCTACTTCAGACAACTGCCTTCCAGAAAACCTGTTGCTAGGACTTTGGTGAAAAGTTTCAGAAATTGTTTCATAACGAGCACCAGCTCGATTTTCTTCTTATTTAAGGTTTATTTGATGCCTGAGTGTCCTTCAGCTAAGTGCAGTCCCTTGAGCTGAAAACTACAAGTTACTTCATTGCTGTATTTCAGCTTTAACAAAGGAAAAGGATCAACCTCACTGCATATTTACTGCATCAGCTCAAGGCTCAGTTGAGAGCAGTTTTCTTCATCTGCTCAATGCCAGGCATTGCCCAGTTCTTTGAGGAGTTTTGAGGGGCTTTGTTTTGATTTTGGATCTATTAAACAGTAGATTTAGAAACTATTTGTTCAAAGTATCTGTTGTGCAATTTTGGCTGCCAGCTCTCCATTGGAGCATCAAACCTATCCCAACTTACTGAAGACACAGTGTCTTTGATGGCCCTCCTCACAAGGAAAACAGCAGCCCTCAGCATGTTCCTTAAATCCTCCTTTGGAGTGTCCACTGACACTTCCATCAGCTTCTTGTACACAGTCAGTAAAGCATCTTCTCGACACGACCAAGTTCTGGAATATGCTCCTGAAACCTGAGCACAGAACAAGTCTATCTCTTAAAAGGTCCCTACAGATATTTCAATACATATTTAACATTTATATAGAGAACCAGCCTCAAAAGAACATATGAAGTGTGAAATCCCCAGGTGTTCCCCACAGGAATCTAGCTTTATCAAAAGCACACATTTTGAAATGTGATGAGTAAAATGGGATTAACAGGTCAGGCTCATGGAGCCCTTCCAGGAACAATGAGGATTTCTCTCCCTGCAAAAGAGAGTGTGGTAAGTTATAGGTGTTCTGGGTGCACACCCTAAAGCACTCTGCTGGATCCTGTCTGTTTACCAGCACATCTGGGTGCACACCCTAAAGCAGTCTGCTGGATCTTGTCTGTTTATCAGCACATCAAGTAATTGATCATCAAAGCTACAGATTTGTAGAAATGCGGCAAACAGGCATCCATAGAGCCAAGGCCAAATTTTAAGCTCAGATTTCAAAATAGCAGCTCTGAGCACATAAAAATCCTCTCAACACAGAGCACAATAACCCATGGGTTTGTCTTACTGGGTTTTGGGTTTGTTTCACTGGTTCTTACCAAAGTCTCTCCAAAAACTTCCACAATAGGGCTGGCTTCCCTCAGTGCCTTCTCTGTGAGTAGTTCAGGCTCCCCAGTATTGCCAGTCCTTGGAGTATCACCCACATTCTCTTCAGTTACCTCTGCATCAGGGTAGGCAACAACTTCATCCACCTGCTTGCAGATGGCTGGGAGTGGTCTCTCATCATAAGGTAAAAATTCAACCTAGCAGAAAAAATAGAATTTGTTGTTCTGGAAGTGACTCAGATGTGAAGTGGTTTTATCACTAATTGGATTCACCTCAGTGCAATTTTCTCATATCAAAGTAGCATCACTCCCCAGTTAACCAGGAGAATAAGCACATTATTTGGAAGGCTGGACATCAGATTGTTTGCTCTGACAGGTTTCTGTAGTAACAGAGAGAACACTACTCACATTTTCCTTGGAAAACCCTTCCTTGGAGGTTGTGGGTTTAGTCCGAGGAGAAAGAGGGGACTGGTAGGGAACAACTGGCTCAGAAGAAGGAGGATCCACCAACTCTTCCAGCACAGGCTCTGCCTTCTGGGGCTCTCCTTGGGGTGGGTCTGCAGGCATAGGAGGGGAGCTCTGGGGGCTCTCAATACCACTCACAAAACCCAAAGGCAACTCAGGAGGTTTTTGGATCTGAGAAAGAGACGATTTTTAAAGCAAGGCTAAAAACGTGTGCTAAAATCAGTCAGTATAACTACAACTCTGCCAAGGGGCTTCTGGGGATTTCAAGTAAGCATCGAACCTGGCTCACAGGTGTGTCATCATTTCCACTAGATGCAGCTTTATGAAACAGAAAATAATTCTGTGTGAGTCTATGTGTGGAGAGATTATAAAACTTTATGTTCTGAGAACATTACTTGACTGTATGTATATAAAAAAATCACATGGATTCTGTATTATTAGCCTGGATACTAGCCTAAGCCTCCTCTACTCCTCCAAAACATGATAAAGTACCTTATCCATCTGCATCGGGAAGTCTTGAAATTATGCAAAACATTCAGGATTCTAATGCCATTTTCTTGAGACTCAACAGTTTAATGGGATTTATGGAGAACAAAACATGTTCATAAAACACCACACTGAGAGTCTTAGGCTGGAGAAATCCACAATCCAAACAGAAAACTGAAAAGCTTTAGTAAATCTCAAAATTTCCATTAACCTGTGAATGAGTTTGGCTGCTGTACCATTTCTATTTAGAACATCATCTTGAGTTTGGGCTAACAGCACCCACCAGCAGTTGTGCATCCAGGAGGTCGTGCAGCTCCAGCTGCTGGTACACCTTCAGCCTGTACTCATCCATCTGCTCCTTCTTTTTCTTGGCAAGGTCATAATCCTCCTTCTCCACTGCGTAACGTTTCTCCACCTCGTACCGGCCGAGTCGCTCGCCCACCTAGGATTGGTACAAATCACCTTGGAATCAAATTACTGAACACTTCTTGGAATCACTGAGCATGCCTTGGAATCACCTTACTCTACTTGTTTCATTGCTTCCAGCCAAATTACTCAATCAAGCTACCTGATTTAAAAATTATTCTTTTGGGAAATATATGAAATATCAGTATGATTCCACAGAAACAGTAAAGCCCTGATGGGCTACAGGAGCTCTGCTGCACTTAGGTGTCAAAACACCAACCAACAACATCTTCCAACAACACCTTCTGCAAGTCTGCAATGGCCTGTTTGAGCTTCTTGGCGTGGTCGTAGCACTCGAGATGCACAGCTTCCCTTTTTTTCTCATCCAGCCTCCGGATGATCTGAGCCACTTCTGGGTCCTGGTACATATCAAAGGCCAAATCATCCAGAGGTGAAATGGAGTCACGTTTCCTGAAGGCATAAAATGAATAAAGCAAACCACAATAAGGCAGGCTCCTCTTTTCATTAGGAGGGAATTAACAAAACACAGAGATCAACAACAACTTTACACCAAGCAGAGGTTTTGGCACGGTATATGTAAAGAACACCTTACCTAAGGTAAGCTCCATCTAAGGCAGGGTCATCCAATTTAATTCCCAAGTAGTGATCTATCAGTTTCTCTCTGGAAGGCTTTGGAAGGGTGGGAAAAAAATAAAAATCTTAGTGCATATTCACCAACATCAGATGTGTGTTCAAGACAGAATTCTAATTTGTCACAACCAACATCAGGTCTGCAACACAGAGCACTTGTGTTTTGGGGCACATTGAAGCAAGAGAACCTGGAGATGCTGAAAATTAAAATGAAAATTTTTGTATTCATGTATTAGGCTCAACTTCCTTGCTTCAAGAGAACATTCAAAATAAATTAATGCAACACAGCTCTGCTAAAGCACAGAGCTGGCACAAGAAAGGTTCATCCCATTATTCCAGGAACCTGTATTTGAAGAATGGAGCATCAGTAAAAGGACAGGGATGCTTTGGACTTACACTGCTCATGATGTCACTGCAATAGTCTGCTGGCTCCCCAATGATGTTCACAGCTACCAGGGAAACCTGCATAAATTCACAGAAAATAGAAATGTATAAGCTCATTCCTCTTTTCCTGGAACAAAAACCAGGGCCTGTGGTCACAAGGGCGATATGGAAGCAGAAAGAAGCACTGAGTGCTAAATGTGCCTCCTGCTCCCAAACCTACAACCCCTTGTAGGCACTGCTTGTTTGTCTGTACCATGGTGGCTGTGCAACATCTTCATTTAATGCCACAACAGATCCAAAACACTCAAAAGTGCTTGGTGACCCCAAAGCTGTTCTCAGAGGGAGTTTCTTGTTCTCAACACAGACCCTGCTGTGTGGGCTAAACCTCAGCACAAACAAGAGTGGCAGAATGTACCCTCAACTTGTTTGTTCTGGATGAGGTGCATCCACCTGATCCCAACTCACTTCTAACCTGTTATTTGTGGTTTGTGCTTTAAAACAAACACAGGAGCCTTCAACCAACTTTTTTTGGTGCTACAAATCAAGGGAGAAGACTTCTGTGCCTGTTCTTTACTATGGAAGCGTCACCTAGATTATCAGGTAACGACTTCTAACTCACCTGCCCATACAAGTTGTATTTATTGACGTAATTTTTATGGAAAATCAGCTTCAGGTACTGGCCAACTGCATCCATGTACACAGATTTCAGCTCTCGAGCTCTGAAATCAGTCTTCTCATTGTCTGAGAGAGGGACATAACTGGGAAGGAAAACATAACACATGAGCAGAGGATACATCCAAACACACAGGTAGATTTCTGACCATCAGGTTTAAAACTCCCTCATAACTGAAAAAAGTGCTGTCACTTAGCAAGGCAATCCACCTGCATCTCCAGCTTTGTCACAGATCTACACAAGTCCAGGATCTCTCAGCTGTTCACACAGCATGTCCACATCACACACAACCCACAGTGAGTATTATTTTCCCCTGAAGCTTTTCTGATTAAGACAATAAATTGATCCAGAACTTTCTGTCTCACCCAAGTCTCTGAAACCTCTCTGACTGATATGGAGCAAAGAATTCAGGCAAACTTTCACTGATGTAGAACTCAATTTTGCTTGCAATCATGTACTGGTGAGCAAGCAGCTGCAGCTTCCGGATCCGACACCTCTCCACCAACTGCAGGATGATTTCCTGGGGGTACTGACAGAGCCTGAAAGACATACAGTTTCTGAATTCAATCATCATTTTAATGTGGACTTCACTTCCAACTTGAGCAACATTTAATTATGGAACTTTCAAGTTATTAATTGTAAGCCAACATTACAAATATTGTAAGAATCCCAAGACCAGAGTGGAAACACTTTTCCCTTCCCTTTATTGCGTGTATATGTTCAGGTGCCCCACACATTTAGAGTATGTGCTGAGTCAAATGGATTTTTCATACTAAGCCTGAGCAATTGCAAACTCAAGACTGCTGAGAACAAAACCCATTTCCATTTTCATTTTCCAAGATTTTGTTTAAATACAATGCAGTGTCTTTGGGCATTTACCAAGGTGCTTTATTACCCCCTGGACGAGGGTTTCATGGGATTAAAGTAACTTTTTTTGCTTTATCAGTTTTTTGGGGATACTGTTAACTGCTTTGACCATGCATGGTACATCTGCCACTCATTTTAAACTTGGCACTTCAGCAATTCACTGCTCCAAGAGCATCCCCTCACAGTACCTGGGTGATCGCCACCCGTTCACCGTCGGCGCGTGAATCATCAGCTCCCGAGCACTGAACCCATCCTCGTGTCCTGACGAGCTGACCACAGTGAAACCGATCTTGTGCGGCATCCTGGGGAGCTGAGCTGGTCACAGCCACAGCCTTCAAGCTCAAACTCATGCCTGGAAGGATAACAAAAACCCACTAAGGCACTACAGTCAAAGAATTGCATCCTGTGCTCTGTCAAGGCAGTAGATGATGACTGCAAATATATATTCTCTTTAATTAACATTGGCATCATCAATGCCCTTTTGGTGCAGGTTTGATTAGTGCTGAGCAAAACTAGGATTTAAATCACTTGCAGAGCGGACTGCCAATAAATTAAACCTGCTAATCCAAGGCGGACCTTGAAACTAAGAGTTCCAAATGCATACAGGAGCAATCTGTACCAAACCTGTACCTGCACCATGCTGTGTGTTGGAATCAAAGGAACAAAAAAGCAAAGCACAAAGTCAGTTTTGTCTCTTTGGGAAAGCCACACACCCACCGCGGCTACTGCTGGGGACACAAGCACCAGGACCACCGCCGCCCACCCCGGGTCGTGCTGGGGTTATAGCACCAACACCGGCCCCGTCCCTCCTTCCCCTCGCCGGCGCCAACCCCAAAGGAGGCGCAGGCCCGGAAGGGTCACGGCCGCACCGTTCCAGGGGAACAGCCAGGACGGGCAGCGGACAAAGCACGCGGGGGCCTGGCGGGAGCTCGGGGGATCCCCGGGCCGGAGGGAGATCGGGGGGCAGAGGGAGAGCGGAGGGACAGCGGGGGGGAAGCACGGGGGGAAGCGCCGGGCCGGACCCCACCTGCCTCAGCGCGGCCCCATNCGCCTGCGCGGCTGCGGCAGCCCGCAGAAGTTCGGGGTGGCGGCCGGGAGCCTGCGCGGGTTGCTGAGGAAGGGCTGCCGGCTGCTAAAGGTGGGGGGCGGACCGGACCGGGCGCTGCCGGGCTGCGGATGGTGCGGGACGGGCGGAGGGCTGCCGGGTGCTAGAGGGACGGGATGGTACCAGGCTGAGATGTCGCTTACAGATGCGGGACGGATCTGCCGGTGCTGGGCGGGACCGGGACTAGCGGGTGCCGCAGCTCAGCTCCGCTGCGGTCGGGGTTGCCTGGAGCCGGGGTCCCGCCCGCCGCTCACCCGCCCGTGGGGCAGCTTCCCTTGGCAGGCAGCCGCCTCTGCCTCTACGAGGACGGCACGGAGCTGACCGAGAGCTACTTCCGAGCGCTGCCGCCGCAGACGGAGCTGGTGCTGCTGGGCCCCGGGGAGAGCTGGCGGGGCTGTGAGTGCGGGGCCGGGCGGAGGGCGCGGGGGCAGCGCCGGCTCCGGGGGCTCAGCCGGTGCCGCCTCACCTGCCTCAGGTGCCAGCGACATCGAGCGGCTCCTGGCCGCGTTCTGCAGCCAGCAGAGCGCTGTGGTGGAAGCGGCGCGGAGGCTGCTGACGGACGAGCGGGCTCCCCGCAGGCAGAAGCTGCTGGCGGATCTCATCCACAACCTGAGCGAAAACATCCTGGCCGAGGACAAGGAAGACGACAAGAAATGGTTTGAAGGTGTGTTTTGTTGCAGTAGGAAGCTGCTACGGGACTCCCAGGTTTTGCTCTGCTCTGGAAAGTCACTTCTGTCAGTTTTGTTGCTTTTAAAGCAAAGTTTGGGAGGTCTTCTGGCTGGTGGGATTGGGTGCTTGATCAGGGGTCTAGTTATCCCTTCCATTTAGCACGTGTCTTTAGGTTTCTTTAAAGTATTTTTAGTACTTTAAATGTGCTTTTAAATCCACTTTTTAATGTGCTTTAAAGCACATTTACAATCAGATAATATTTTTTAAATGGTTTTCCCTATTGCTTTAATAAAGATAGCTCTGGAATACATTTTCCCCCCATTAATATAAATCTGCATTTATGATGTTTTAATGATTTGCTAATAGTATATGGATAACTTGCACATCTCTGCCAGCTGAGCTTTATGTCCTCTTTACACTCTGCAAGTCTACCTTCCCATTCCCATTACTGCAGTTCTTTCCAAACAATTCTGTTTTCCTTTCACAATCTTCTTGGTGTTCCACATATATACAGTAACAAGAAAAGTATAACAATACCACTAGTGCTCTCGCAGCAGATGTTCTATAGCATCCTTTTAAGTGTTTAAGAGCAGAGTAATCCTGAACCAGGAAAATAAAAATAGGAAATGAAAATATCTGTGCAACCTGAGTTAGTTGCACAGGAGCTGTGCTGAGGTACAAAATAATCTCATTCCCTCCAGGGCTGGAGTCTCGGTTCAAGAACAAATCCAGCTACCTGAGGCATAGCTGTGAGAGCAGAATGCGGGGCTACATGAGAGAGGTAAAAGTTTCTGTTGAAGTAACTTATGTCAAGCTGTAACAGTAATTCTGTGGCTGCAGAAAAAAAAGTAATTCTACAGTTTAACAGTGATTGTAGAAAAGAGCCTCAGGCTTCCACAGGAACCGAGGAGTGATTGCTGGGTTTTCCCCCTCTAGGTTAGTGGTTTTATTTCAAACGTTCATCCTGCAGCACGAGATGCCTACAGAGGGATAATCAACCTGATGGCAGATAAACTGAAATCTGTGAAGTACAACGGGTGCTACTTTGACAGAAGGGAGGAGGAGGAGGCACGCCTGTGCACCGCAGAGGGGTGGTTCTCCTGTCAGGTACCTGCAGCCTTTCTGAAGAATCATGGAATAGTTTCGATTAGAAGAGACCTTAAAGATCATCTCATTCCACCCCTGCCATGGGCAGGGATGCCTTCCACTATCCCAAGTTGTTCCCAGCACCATCCAACCTGGCCTTGGACACTTCCAGGGATCCAAGGACAGCCACAGCTTCTCTGGGCACCCTCTGCAAGGGCCTCAGGGCCCTCACAGGGAAGAATTTCTTCTGTATACCTTACTTAAACTTCCACTTTTTAAAGTTTGATCCCAATCACTCCTCACCATCAGAGGAAGGAAACAGCTTCCTGGGTGCACTGTCAGTCTGGGGGGGATGTGGGGTGCAGAATCTCTCTGGTGCACTAGCATGTGGCAGGACCACACTGGGGTGACAAGTGTGATGCCTTTCACAGGGACCTTTTGACAGAGACGAGTGCCCATGTAAGCATTCCATCAACCCCTACAGCAACAGGGAAAGCAGGATCCTCTTCAGCACCTGGAATCTCGACCACATGTATGTACAAAATGTTAATCCAGACCTAACTGCTTCATGGCCTTCAGCTTCATCAGAAAGGTTTAGCCTTAGCCTTAGTCCCTTCCCCCCGCTGTGCAGTCAGTTCTGCTGTGAATATATTGTGAGAAAAGGTGCTGGGATGCTGCAGCTGTTCTGAGAACAAAACCCTGAAGACAGATGAAATGCTGCCTCTCAGCTGCTTTGCTTCTGTGCAGATTTTCTTTTTCTGGAAGCAAACCCCTCCTCACTGCACTATCTGTGTGAATTTTCCTCTCTGGCAAAACCCCCTCTGACCCATTTCAAATGTTGGTGTGAAGCAAACAAGATTTGCTAAACTAATTTCCTTGGGGGAAAAAAATCATGTGTCTAGTTATGGAGAAAGAATTCCAGTTCTGCCTGGCTCTGACAGGAAGATGGAGACTTGATTATTCTGAAAAAAGAACTCCTGATGGCAATATTGTCTTCTCTTTTGTGTCCCCAAGAATTGAGAAGAAGCGTGCTGTTGTCCCAGAACTGGCAGAAGCTGTCAAAACACGAGACGGGAGAGAAGTGAACTGGGAATACTTCTATCAGCTGCTGTTTACCCTGGATAATTTAAAACTCGTACATATTGCTTGCCATAAGAAAACCAATCATAACCTCAGCTGTGACAAAAACAGAATTTACAGAAAGAGGAAGCAAACCCATGAGATTTCCTAGTGCTGTCTCTGGTAGAGACCTGCTTTTTTCAATCATGTCAGTCTATTGTTTCTAAATAACTCAAATTTCTTAAATAAGAACTATTGGAGAATTCCTGGCACAAGACTGGCTGGGTAACCCAACAAGAGCCTCACAAAGCACACTCCAATATCCCATTTAATTCTCCTCTCCTTCCCACTCCCTACAAGCTTCCCTCGGCTCAAATTGAGTGTGATAAAGGTACAAAATGAGCCAAAGGCTGATACTGATTCTACCCTGTCATCTCTGGCCAGCATTGGCTCAAAACTCACAGTACACAGAAATGAAATTTGGACAAAACATTTCTTACAGACTAACCATCAGGGGCTCACAGACATCTATTCCTCTGGAGATTAAGCCACACAAAGAAAGATTTAGGATCATGTTTTACTCTGTGCCTTTTGCAGGTAGCAACCAGTGTATTTCAGGAATGCCAAAGGTCATTCAGCAGCAGAGCTGCCACCTCTCCTGTGCCAAACTCCTGCCCTCATCCCCATCTGCCCCCTAGCCATTGCTTCAGGTGTGCATCTCCCAGAAAGAAGAGCAAGGCCATAGTATTTCCCCACATTTTTTCTTTTCCCACCTTTGTTTGCTATCTTCCCTGCTGATTTCCCTCTCCTTTCTAACCCTTTCTGCCTCTTCAGCTTGAGTTTGCTGGATGCACCACCAGCACAGACAGCTATAATGATCATGTTTACAGTAATGTTTACCCACTGCCTTGGAGAATATTGCTTTGGTAAAACATTTCCTACCTCAGGCAACAAATCAGAAATAGTTCAATTTTTTTACTTGAATTTTTTTAATACCAGATGATAGCAACTGAACTTTTGGGATTGTCAATGTAAATCGTGTGAACTTTTTAAATAAAAAAATGTCCCCACATCTGTGTGTGTGTGAGTACATGATGGTGCATGAGAGATTATTCAGGTGTGATAGAGCATGAAGGGAAGTGTGTTTATGAGTTGAGCACCAGCTAGTTTACTGTAAATAACTAGAAGCAGCTCTATTTTCCCTCATATTGTTGGTTCTGGATCAGTTAGTCCACAGAGAATTGTGCAGAAATGGTATTTCTGTGCCTGAGCCCCAAATTATTTGGTCTTGGTTCTTTGCTACAGAGAGTATTGATTTATTTTTAACAACAAACCCAGTCCCCTCCCAAACACTGCAGTCTGAAAAGCAAGGAGGTGCCTTTTAAACACAGCAATTCTAATTCCACTGCATGCAGTTGATCCTTCCAGCACTGACTCTGGGGAGGGCAGGATTCTGGTGACAAACCCAGTGTCACCTGCGTGGCACGTGTCTCCCAAACTGAAAATGCATTTTGCACAGTGAAATGAATGTCTGTGTGAAACTGTGTTTGCTAGAAAGAGCCAGCAGCAAACACAGCACTGAAGGCATGCTGGGAGGAGCTGCTGCAACACAGAGCTGGGCTGGAACTATGAATATGCAATTAAAAAATCTGGATTTTTCTGTGTTACAGAATTAGAGTGAAAAGGAGCCAAGAAATATCTTTGACAGGAACAATGCATCAGCTGGAGTGGAAATGGGAATGCATTACCATGCCATGCATATGCAATTTGTTTGCCTTACAACTTTTGAATGTTTAACAGGCTCTAGCTGTAGAAATTAATATTTATTTAAACCATCTGCTGATAACATTTTCTCTCTATTTTTAGAAACATAGAAGGAGTTATAACAATAAATATCTAGAATCTTATTGCATAATCACACTTTCAAAGAAATATTCCCACAAACACTGGGTGAATTAGCAGTTCCTGGAATCAGCTGAGGTTTCTGGGTTTTTTTTTAAACATGCAGAGGGGGCTGCCCCACAGCATTAGCAATCTTCTGTCCATCAAATCCAAGGGATGGTATTCCTTGTGAATCACCACCAAAGCATTTGTTTCTAAAATCCCTGCTGGAAACCAGTTGAAAATTGACAAAGGGCAACACTTAGAGCAGCAGGTGGAAGAAGGAGGCAGCACCATGGGGTGGGTGTTTGGGGAGCTGAAGTGCATTGGAAACGTGCTGAAGTCCCAGAGATGAGCACAATGAACCCATTCTGACATCCTGCATTTCATTTTGCCAGCAGAACTGCATTTTAGAGGTTTAATCGGTCCTAGGTTAGGTTTAAACAACCCACACAAGGTAGACCCTTGACCTTCTTTGTAGCAGGGAGTCAGTTTGCTCCTTTTTTACCTGGATGCCACAGACATTGCAGAATTAAATGAAAAAGAACCTTGCTCTACCATAATTTTCTTCACTATTTTGAAAAAAAAAAGGGGGTGAAACCACATACTTCCTGAAGATAGAGGCCCAAATTTACAAAAAAGCAGTAAGAACTTCTATTTTCCCTGGGGTTTCTTTTCCTAAGTATCAGTGGTAAAGTGCTAAATTATACTTTATTTCCAAATCACTGAGAATTCAGTATTTGCCCCAGATAATAACTGGAGTACTGTATCTACCAATTCCAGCAAAACAAACTCTCCCAGTTCTCTCCCTGAGAAAAGGCAAACAGACACCTCATGTTACTGACACAGCTATTGCCATGTGGTCACAAAGAAAAAGAAGAAGGGTTTCATTTGTTTACAGTTTGTTGTTAGACGGCAACATCATCCTCCTCCTCCTCCTCCTCATCTTCCTTTGCGATGAAATGGAGCTTCCTGGCTTCTCGCCTGCTCCTCGTCACACTCGGGAGCACAACTGCTGGGAGATGCTGGAAGGAAAAGATCAAATCAATAAGGAAAGTCTGTGGTGACAAATGGCAGAACTCCTACCTCCACCAGCTCCTATCCTCCCTCAGCTGACACAGGAACCAACCCTCAGCTTGGAAGCACTGGCACAAACCCAGCCAAAAAAGCTAAAAGCTGTGGGGTTTTGAGGGAAGCCTGCCCAAACCAGACCCATGGGCAGTCTCAGGGTTGGCATTCCTTCCACTGGTTAGAGGAGGATTGGCAGAGTGAAGGGCTCCCTAACCAAATCCTCACTGCTCCCTAAATACCACAAGAAACACCTAAAAGATGGCAGCATCACTTGCTCCAAAATTATGCTTGTTAAAGGGATTCAAATTTAAATCTTTGGCCCTTAGATCAGTTCAAAAGCTGAGGTAGACAGAAAGTGGTTTCCATTCCAAACAATCCCAATGCAGAAGGGCTGGAACTGGGTGATTTCTAAGATCCCTCCAACCCAGGCTGTTCTTTGATTCTCTTAAGAGCCAAAGACCAGCAAAAATCTATTTTGCCAACAATATTGTGTCTCCATGTCATTATCAGTAAAAATACCTATCTCATAGAGTTGGACTAAAAAGTCTAAATAAGCAAGATTTTACACCTGAAATTAATTTAGCTGGGCAAGTAATTTCATCTCTGATGGGAGAAAGTTTTATTTGGTGTACAGGGCCCAACAATAGTAGTCGAATTCACCAGGAGTTTTGAGGCAAATTTTAAGCAGATCGGGGCTGAGTCTAAAGCAGGAACAGACTCATCATCTCACCAGTTCAACATCTCCAAAGAACCGGTGCACTGGCATGGGCTGGTTGCTGTCCTCATCCGAGAGGCTGCTGTGCTCCAGGAGCATTGGCCTCCGCAGGCGATCCGCATCCTCCAGGGCGGCCCCATCGAAGCTCCCACAGCTGCTCTCCTCTTCACTGAACACGTGATAATGCTGCAGATACCCACCCATTTTTAATGGAGTATCGCTGGATTTCACCGAGTGTGGCTCCAGAGAAACACCATGCTCCTTTTCCTGCTTCCCTTCATCAGTCTCTGGAATGCTTTCATCTTTATCCTGTTGGATTATTCTGCTGTCTCCTGGATCTTCTGAACCTCCATCCCCATCAGATGTTTTGGGTGTTTCCCCCAGTGCAGCAAGGTTTCCACTTTCACAAGTGAGTCCCTCTAGTTCTGATTTTAGACTGCTTTCTTCACATTTCATCCTCTTTGAAGGTTGTCCTTCAGCAGCTTCACGTGATGAACACTGTTAGAAAAACAGACAAGATCCTAAAGCTCACTTGAAATAAAGAAAAATAAAATCACCTTGTCTCTTTAGTTGTAAAGCTGGCTCTGGAACAGAAGGGCTCCATCACACAAGTGGCATTTTGATCCAAACCTAAGAAAAGTAATTAGTAGAAAGTGCATGTAAAGAGAGGAAAATAGGAGCAGACAGCTTATATAAACTGCAATGTACAGTCCATCACCCACAAGCAAAAAACACTTTGCTCAGAGAATAAACTAGCACCATACGAGGTCAATCACCATGTTCTTATTTTCTAAAGGACGATGCTAAAGGGATGATACCAGGCCTAACTGTTACCACCCGAGAGGGCGAGCAGCTAAATCTGCTCTGTATTTCTGCAATAGCACAAACAACGTCGTGGGAGGAGCGGGAACGGTGCTAAATTTACTTCAGTTCTCCTGATAATTCCCACATGGTGATGCTCAGATTGCAGCTGTTAATAATTACCTGCGATCCCCCCACTCCGGGACCGTCCGGCCCCGCCGCCATTTCTCCCACCATCCCCCTCGGCCCCGTCCCTCGTACCGGGCTCGCCGTGTCGGCTGCTTCCCCCGCGGGCTGTGCGAGGTTGGCTGTCAGGGCCGCCTTCGCGGAGCGCCGGACCCGGTGCTGGTGCCGGTGCCGGTGCCGGTGCCGTGGCCGCGCCGGGCGAGCGGGTCCGCGGGTGTCCGAGCGCCTCCGACCCCGCTTCGCGCCGCCCGCCGCCATCTTGGGCCGGGCGCGAGCCCGCGCTCGCCATCTTGTGGAGCCCGGTTCAGGAGCCCCGGGGCGAGCGCGGGCACCGGGCAGTGGGGAAATGCCTCCGGCTACCGGGGAGAGGGCACCGGGCAGCGGGGAAATGGCTCCGGCTACCTGGGAGGGGGCACCGGGCAACGGAGAAGTGGCTCCGGGTACTGGGGAGAGGGCAGCCTCATCCCACCCAGTGACGGCGGGAAGCCTACGGCCCTCACACACAGCAGCCCCTCACACACAGCAGCCCCTAGCTTGCACCACAGACAGCATCACCTAAACGGAAGCTTTGGCAAAGTGAGCGCAAAGCACCTCGTCAAAGGTCACATAATGGGGTAGGTTGGAAAAAACCTTGAAGATCATCCAGTGCCACCCACTGCCATGGGCAGGGACATCTTCCACGATCCCAGGTTGTTCGAAGCACCATTCGACCTGGCCTTGGACCCTGCCAGGGATCCAGGGGCAGCCACCTTGTGCTTCTCTGGGCACCTTGTGCTGGGATCATCCCATGCTCACAGCCAAGAATCCTAATATCCAATCTAAACCCACTCTCTATCAGTTTAAACCCATTCCTCCTTGTCCTGTCACTATATGCTTTGGTAAATAGTCTTGCCTCATCTTTCCTGTAAGTTCCCTTCAAGTATTGGTAGGCTGCAATTACAGTTTCTGAAGGGAACTTGCTGACCTCCCTTCCAGCTGCTGCTTGGGGAAAAACCCAACCCCATCCTGCCTGAGAACTATGTAGCTTATAAACATTTGAAATCGTTTGCTTCCCATTGTGTCTCACTGTGGAGCAGCGCTCACTTCCATTCAAGATGTGGTCGGAGAGTTATTATTCAGATGTGCTTCTCTCTGCTTTCCACAGCCCTCAGGGAACAAATTATGTCAGTAACTCAAATCCCTCTTTAACTTCAAGGACTCTGAGGGTAGCAGATGAATTTCTGTGTAGTAAAGCACCCAGATTTAAGTACGTAATTATCCTGTCTGATGTTCCCAGGGAGGTGCTGCGGGGAGCGATGGCAGGTACCAGTACCCTGACGGCCATGTCCCCACGATGGGGCCCACGGGCTCCATCCATCACATTAAACACAGCTCCTTTTCCAGTTAATTCAGTGCTTTGGGGATGCTGTAGGAATTTTTATAATTCTGTCCATCTGAGGGCACAGGAGCTTGTTTCTTTATAGCAACCTTTAATGTTCTTGCTCATTGCAGAGTCGTCCCACGAGTCTCAGTGGTACCTGTGCTCCTCCATCCAACTTGGCTGATTAAATGCTTGTCCGTTCAGCCTGGCCTTAAAAAACAGAAACAACAGTTTAAATTGCAGAAATAAGTGGCAAGACTGTACCTATGGGGATATTCAAGAAATACATTTTTTCTCAAAAGTGTAAAATCCCCCAGTTAAACCACACAGGTTTGGAGACTCGCCTGCACGTTGTTGTGCAATTTCCCTTGGTGCTCAGGGTCTGTGTGTGCTTTGTTCTCCGGGTGAGATAATTCATATTCTTCTCCAAAACCTCCTCGACTTGCTCTACTCTCTCACAGTGTTGTTGCTTGCAGCCATGGAATACAGATGATTGTTTTTATTAGGCAGTGAAAACTTATACTGTCTTGTAAACAGCCGCAGACTAAAACTGGCTGAAAAGCAGCATTTCTGCAGCTGGAAAACGTGGTTCTTGTTTTAATTTCCACAACAAACTGAAAATAGTAAGGAAAATTTAATGTTGACAATTCTAATAAATACTTTACATGACGCTGTATGTTGCCCGGGTTTTATGCTGCTTTGGAAAGCTGATGCGACTGAGCACTGAGAACGGGGTGGCAAAGCTCTGAGCAGTCCTGTGGCCTGGGTGTGGGGTGAGGTACACAACTACAAGCACGTGAGGCTCTGTGGGGTGGCCGTGGACATTTGCAAGGGACACAGCAGCTTCGATGGAGCTGGAATTGCAGGGCTCCCTCCAGAGCTCTCGTGTCTCGCTCACCCTATTCCCCCCATCATTTTGGGGGCAGGTGGTGACAATTTCACAGCTGCAGATGTTGCTGCATATTCTGAAATACGGCTGAGATAAAAACTGTCACATAGTGCAGGAAGCACCCGGGAGAGACTGCGGATCCCTCTGAGATCCATCCCCATCTCAGCAGCAGTGACTCCCAAGTGACTTGAAAGGCAACACGGGGACTGCCAACAGCCAACAGCCCTCAGAGAGAATCAGAGCAGCACAAGCTATTTACATTAAACGCACATTTCCACATAAAAGGGGGTCTATTCTCAATATTAAAAAAATGGGTTATGTTAGAATCTGTTTTCTAAGCCGGCAGGGAAGAAAAAATAAAAAGAGGGTTTTGTGAGCTCCATCATTTCTGTGAAAATTGGCGGCTCTGCAGCAGCAGCTGATGAGCTTATGGAGCAGGAAGGGAGAGCCAGGCTGTGAAACTCGATGTGCAAATGAGCTTCTTGCAGCACTTGTCTCTGCGCCTGTCACTTGCACCAGTGTCCCTGTCTGTTATAATCCTCCCAGTTCATTTGGCTAAACATGACTGACATGCCAGGGACAGCAGCCAAAAAAAATGTTGCCTGTAAACATGCTGGCTGTTAACTGTTGAATGTGAGGTCTGTCATACCAAAGAGCCATCCGTCAGGAGCGCTGGCTGGCCTTTTCCTGCCATGGAAAAGGTGGGTTGGGTTCAAGTGGCTGAATTCTTCTGGAGAAAGCAGGAGGAGGATCCACTTCCCAATAACCAGGACCTGGAGCCTTGCTCCCTGCTGCATCCTTCAGGCTGCCTCCTCTGCCTTCTCAGCAGGAAGAGTTGGTCTTGTGTTGCAAATTTGAAGAAAAAATGTTTAGCTGCTGCTCCCTTCCATCACATGGTGTTGTTGTGCCAGCTCAGGTAATGTTGGTGAGCATTGAGGCTGGATGGGGCTCTGAGTAACCTAGTCTAAGGAGGGTGTCCATGCCCATGGCAGGGAGTTAGACCTGGATGACCTTTATGGTCCATTCCAAGCCAAACCATTCTGTGATCCCATGATTCTATGAATTGCCAGTTTTGGGCTTTCAGAGGCACTGTCCTGGGAAATTCCCTGCGAGTCGATACTCCACTTAGAACTGAATATTCACTAGAATCTTCAGCCCTCCAATGCAGCTGCCCTGAGCACTGCTGACCTGAGGACCTTTGCACCACTCATATGGGATAAACTTCTCATTTCCATCACAGAGGAGTGCTCACATCAGAAGCTGGTGAGCCTTGACACAGAAATCACAAGGAATTTACGGTACATAATGAAACTTTATGCTTGCCATGTGAGAAATCTCTTTGAGTCTTATTTTGGATTTCTTGCAAGTGTTTTATCAAGGACCAAACGTGGAAAGGCAGTATCTGAAGAAATTAATTAACACGACAGAGCTGTACGTGGGCTTTGTAAGAAAGAGCAACAAAGAGGAAACCTGTGACATTCGTTAATGACAAACCATAAGAAACGTCGTGCAGAGAACCCAGCCCAGGATGGGGGGATGCAGGACCTGTCTGAGGCGCTGTTTGGCACTGGGCTTCCTGTGATGAGTACAGCTGGAGACCCTGGAGCCCTTCCAGGACTCTTCCCCAAATCCTTGCCTGGAGCCCTGCTGCTCATGGTCTTGTAACTTTGATTGCATTATTGCATGAATTGCATGAGTTGATGCACTTCTTATAACAATCTCTAATGTTCACCTGGCAAATCCTTCCCAAGGCACCTCCAAACACTGCCCAGTGAATTCCACCTGCCCCAGGTCTCCTGTCCTCCCTAAACTCCTGTTGCTCCTGGCATATTGATTTTTAAAGTGTTTCACAAACTACAAGTAAATCTCTCCCAGCACAGAGCGTCTCACTGGGTCCAAATCCTTACCTTTTCTCCAGGAGACTGATTACTTGGATTTTAATGATTTACTGGCATCTTGGCCTGGCTGTTAAAAAGCATCAGCTACAGAAACCTTTTCCTGGCTCAATTTAACGGCTGCAGTAACTGTAGCCGTGGGAACAGGCGCTCCCGCCCCTCCGCTTCCCGCTTGGTCGCGTCGCTTTGCTACAGGCTTTAATTAGGGCTTAATTAGGATTTAATTCCCATCGAACCCCCCGGCCGGGGCAGCAGCTCGGGCTCAGCCGCCGCCCGACGCTGGGGGTCAGTGTGAGACCGGCGGTGTGGCCGCGCCGCTCGTGGACTCGGGGACATGGGGACACGGGGGGACATGCAGGATGGGCGACACGGGGAGATGCGGGAGACAAGGAGTTCTTTCCGGTTCTCTTGGGAGAGACTCAGCCGCAAACGAGCCTATCTGCCCTCCTGCCGGGAAAACCAAATCAGAGAGACGGGATGGTTGGGGTTGCAGTGACGTTAAGGCTTATCCCGTTCCGACCCCTGCCATAGACAGGGACACCTTCCACTTAGACCACGTTTCTCCAAGCCCTGTCCAGCCTGGCCTTGGACGCTTCCAGGGCGGGGGCAGCCACAGCTTCTCTGAGTAACCCGTGCCAGCGCCTCACCACCCTCACAGGGAAGAATTTCTCCCTAAAATCGAATCTATATTTCACCTCTTTTAGTTTATAGCCACGCCCCCTTGTCGTGTCACTCCATGCCCTTGTCCGCTGTCCTCTCCAGCTCTCCTGGAGCCCCTTTAGGCACTGGAAGGGGTTCTAAGGTCCTCCCAGAACCTCCTGTTCTCCAGACTGGATACCATCAGTTCTCCCATGGGAGAGATGCCCAGATTTTGCCTGGCTGCTTTGCTGGGCACCCGAGGGAGCTTGGGCAGTTGTGTTCTGCAGCTCTGAGTGTGCTGCTCTCAGCTGGCATAGGGCATCTCAGGAACAGAGGGAGGAAACAGCTTCTCCCTGTTTCCTCCAGCCCTCCCTGCCTGCAGGCAGCTGAGCCTGGTCCTGGCATTGCCACCCTGCCCAGCTGTCAGAGGGACAGGTTGGGAACACCACACTCAGCAAGCCTGAACTTCATCCAAAAGCTGAGCCCAGGCTGCTCTCAGCAGAATTTGCTTAGTTAGGTTTAAAATAATAATAATTTTAAAATGCCCTTCTTCTGTCCTACATGCCAGTGAACATCAGGCTCACCGAGCCCCAGCCTGATTTTCCACCAATGACAGGTAACATTTTGGTGAGTGTTGTACATTATTTAACACCATATCTTTGGGGAGATAAAAATTCTTTGAGTGAATGCAAGTGTCTTCTCTATACACCTGACAAGGATGGAAGTGGCTGTTTTACACAAGGCTCATTAAATATAAACTCGCCATGTTGATTTCAGCATCTTAAATTACTTAAGCCAATGTAATGGGATAAATATTTGATGGTGAATTTTATTAAATTTCCACCACTATTATGTTACTGCTAGAAAGATGAAGATTTCTTTCAAGCCTACTTGGTGGTCTCCAAAGCCAGATGATTGGAAATCTGACTCAAAACCTGCCTGCAGGGATTGCTTTGGGGATGGGAATGAATTATCTCCTTCCCTCTGTCCTCTTCAGGTAACAGCACATTCTTCCTGCTCCCATCAGGATTAGTCAGTCCCTGAAAATAGCGACAGTAGCCCGGGCCAGGCCCAGAGCTCTGGGAGGGCACACAGCCAAGGCTGTGCCCACCAAGGGTGGCTTGGCCCAGGACAACCCTTGGGAGCAGCGTGGGAGGGCAGGGAGTGTCCCACAGGAGGGTGACTGCAGGGTGGCTGCTTGCAGATGTTGATCGGGTTTGATCTCGGGATGGTGTTTGCCTTCTCTCCCAGCTTCTGCACTTTGCAGCTCTGCTTGGAAGGCAGAATGGAACAGAAGTATCGTGGTGTGGTGGGAAATCACCTGAGAAATGAGCACCTGCACAAGTTGTGTGTGTGCCTGAAATCTGGAGGGGCCAGGGCACTGTCCCCACAGAGCTGGTGGTGTGGTGTGGGCTGGGGTCACCTTGGCAAGAGCTCACAGCCTCTCTGCCAGCCATGCAGAAAGGGAAAACCACCGAGGGACTGAAAAGAGGACACCACCAGGATGTTTTTAAACTCTGATTTGACAAAATCCTACCAGATTTTCTCTCATTAGCACTTGCCTGTGAACGCAGCTTGAGGTGAGACCTACCTTTCAGCAGAGCTGTGGCCCACACCAGAGCCCCATCCAAAAGTGCTGCCCCATGAATCAGTAGCACATCTCGAGTCAGAGCGCGGCAAGTTGTGCAGTCCTGAGCCTATAAATATTTCTGTTTGCCTTTGAAAGGATTGCTGCACGGTGGCTCTTTCTCTCCCTGTCACATAATTAACTCTTGCTCACTTTCTGTCACTTGTCTTGCAGTAATTCAATACATGAAGTTTAAAACCCCGCAACAATTTAATTCTTGGCATTTAAGAGTTGCCAATTTCTGGGCAGATGAAATCTCCCAGGACAGAGCTGGTCTAAACAAAGGCGCATGCCCATGGATGAGCATCTGAGATGGAGAAGGCAGCTGGGCCAGGTGGCATTTTCTTAGCAGAGCAAGAAGCCATCAGCATTTTCCTGAAGAGGCGTCTCTTTCCCTGGTATCCTACAGGAGGGGGAGTTTAAGCCACTCTGGGAATCTCATCACAGTTCAGTAGCTCCATGAATTAAAAAAGGGTAATTACTGCTGAAACACCCTGGAGCAGGGGCATGGAACAGGTTATTGAGGTCAGTCTCTTGTCCACTCTCAAGACTTCTTTCAGAACCGGAGCAAACTCTGTGCCAAAAGATCCCCACTTGGATTTATTTCTTTTTACCACTGGTTCCCAGTGCCAGAGGTTATGTGTAAAGAGCTGTAACTGCACCTCGGAGAGGACCTTCTGCCAGTGGGGATCCTCAGACAGCATCTGTCTTCAAAAGAGCAGGAAAAAACAATCAGAGGAGACATGTTCTGTTCATGCAACAGCAAGCAATATTGTTCCATTGGTAGGAATCACACTAGGACAGCGGCTCCAGTGGCCCAGAGCGCCGCGCTCTTACGCATTCCTTCCAGCTGGGGACTAGAGTGCAACAGGAGCAATCCCGTTATCAGCCCTGGGAGGCTCTGGTAATGCACCCACATCCTCATTACAATCTGCTTAAGTACTTCCTACATCAACTACTGCCTCCATCAAGCATCGCTGCTGATCTCCTGTGTCCCGACTCTTTTGAAGCAGGTTTTCCAGGAGCAGCTCCATTACACGATGCCACATCTGAGTCATCTCCCACCTCTCCACAGGGCCAGCTGCGTGCCTTTGTCATCTGCACTGCTTGCATCCTACACAGAAGATGTCACACAACTGTCCACACACTGTCCCAGTGTGTAATAGCTGCTCTTCAGAGACAGATTAATCATGTAAGCAGAGAAAGACTTCAGCCAGGCACTCCTGCTCAAGCAGTGCATTTCTAAGGCTTTTTCTGCATGCACTGATAGTGCTTAATGCTTAACACAGAGTCAGAATTAAAAACCGCTCTGGAAGAGGGTTTAGGGCTTGGAGCATTGTAATAACACTGTCACAGAGCCAGAAACTTGAATGCCACATCTTCCTGTCCCATTCTGTACTTCTGCCCAGGGCAGAGGGGTGACTGGTGTAATACCAATCCTCCAAGGTTCCAGCAGAAGTGCCTCAGTTTCTTCTTACCATTATCTTGGGTCACTTTCTTTAATTCATGACCCTTGCTGGTTATCCTTTTCAGCTAAAAATACCTGCTCCTCACATGTCCGTCTGGTGGGCAGGAGCTGCTGCTGGAGTGCTGGGGATGTTGTTTTGACACTTTGATTTGATGCGAGGACACACGAATAGAAAGCCACCAGTGAATAGAAGAATAAATCTATATGTTTCTTGCTGTCACTTCAACTAGAAAGCAAAGCTGGCAGCTCTCGCTCTTCAGGGAATCTGAGATTATTTGGACAAAGGTTTCCCCGTGGGTGGCACACTGGCAGGAACAAAGGAGCAGGGTTCACAGGAGGAACAAGTGTCCTGCAGCCAGCACGATCAAAAGTGAGCCCCAGAACTGTGTGTACACCAGGTTGGGCAGGAGACATTGAACAACAATCAGGTGCACAAGAAACCCATTCAGAGAGAAGGTTCTGAGGGAATTGAAACAAGCGTTAGCCCTGCTTCGTCTGCAGACAATAGCACTGTTTAAGGAGAAACTGCTACACTGTGTGGCTGTGCTTTTGTTATCCTGTTTAATAGGAAAAGAAGTAAACCAAATTCCTAGGCAGTGCCCAGGGAGGTGGTAGGTATCTTACCTGTGCACCACTGGCATGGTTTCCATGCCCATCCATGTGTGGAATGCCAAGGTTTGTCATTGTTTGTGTAGTCCCGGCAAAACCCACCCATGTCACCAGAGACTTCTGCTCTCGTGCTTAACTTGCTGCATTTTGGTACCAGAAGTGTTTCAGGATAGATTTTAGAGGGGGAAGAGAGAGAGAAAACACTAACCCCTGCTCTGGCCAGCTTGGAGCATCCTGCGCTGCTTCAGGGACCAGAGACAGCAGCACTAACTGAGGACCTCCTGTCCCACTTCTCAGACCTCCTGTCCCACCTGCAGACTGCCCATTCCCCATTCCAGACACTGTCAGGCTCTTCTCCACCAGCATCAGAGCCAGCGGAGCTGCTCTGGCCCTGGAAGTGAGCCTGGCCCTGTGCCAGCCAGCATCCATGGCAGGGTGATCCTCACAGTAATGGATTTCTTCCAGCGAGAGAAGGAAGTGCAGTGCTCCTTGTTGCTCAAACACAGCTGAACACCAGCTTCTCCTCCCCTCTAAGCTCTCCAGAGACAAACCACTCCAGCCTGGAAGTCAGGAGGCTGGAGCAGCCCCTGGATCATGCCATTCCCTGAGGACAGCAGTGTTTTTACCACTGCTGATGCTCCTGCTGTGTTGCCAAGGTTGGGCTTCCCTCGCTCTGTGTGCAGCTTCCCCACATTTGACCCGCAGCGATCTCTGCATTTGCAGCTCCACAGTTCTCAGGGCTTTGTGCTTTCTGTCACACCCCTGCACGGGGAACAGGCACATCTCTCAGTTTTGTCTCCACACTCAGTAATCATGGAAAGAAAAAACCCTTAAGGAGTGCCTAGGTTGCATCTTTGGGCAGCAGAACTGTACAGGTGTGCACTTTCATAAGTATTGCAGACAGGAGTTTATTAGATTCCACTAGCATGGCAACTGCTGCATTACAGATGTCAGAGACTTTGGAAGGAAGCCAACCACCAGTTTCTTAAGGAATATTTTATCACCATTGGGCTGTGCTGAGTGAGGATTCTTCTCAAAGCAGGGAGAGCTGGGCGGGAGGAGGAGAGGGGCCACCACAGTCAAGTTGAAGCAATTCTTTCTTCTGTAGTTTAATCCTCTTCCCTCCCCTTGATACGCAGTTTATTTAATTGCAGAGACAAGATGCATTGCTTTCCTGAGGGATTGTGGGAGAATATTTGTAATCCAAGGGCTGTAATTGAACTCGGTAATAATAATTATACTTCTCTTCATTAATATGTCTTAAAGCTCATTACAAACTATTTTCGTGCCAGCATCTTTGCCAAATCCCTGCAGGGTTAGAGATAACTTCTTATTCCGGTAGAGCAGCAACTTTAAGGACTCTCACAGGGCAGCAGCAACAGCCAAACCCCTGAGCTCGCTTTTGAGGCCAGGAAAGTGTGATCCCAAGGGATATGAGGAGCTGGCCAGCACAGTACAGCTGGTCAGGGGCTGGCCTAGGATGGGGAATCACCAGGCTTGGTGCCGTTCACCCTGCAGCAGTTTTACTGCTCCCCACTGGGGATGGAGCACCTGTCCTCTGAGGAAAGGCTGAGAGAATTGGGATTGTTCAGCCTGGAAAAGAAAAGGCTTTGGGATGACCAAATTGTGGCTTTCCAGTACCTGAAGGGAGCTGGCAAGAAAGATGGAGAGAGACTATTTACAAGGGCCCAGTGACAGGACAAGGGGGGAACAGCTTTACACTGATGGAGAGCAGAGTTAGATAGGATAATAGGAAAAAATATTCCCTGTGAGTGTGGTGAAGCCATGGCACAGGGTGCCTAGAGAAGCTGTGGCTTCCCCTGGAACCCTGGTGATGTCCAAGGCCAGGTTTGACAGGGCTTGGAGCAATGTGGTCTAGAGGAAAGTGTTGCTACCTATATCAGGATGCNAAAGATGGAGAGAGACTATTTACAAGGGCCCAGTGACAGGACAAGGGGGGAACAGCTTTACACTGATGGAGAGCAGAGTTAGATAGGATAATAGGAAAAAATATTCCCTGTGAGTGTGGTGAAGCCATGGCACAGGGTGCCTAGAGAAGCTGTGGCTTCCCCTGGAACCCTGGTGATGTCCAAGGCCAGGTTTGACAGGGCTTGGAGCAATGTGGTCTAGAGGAAAGTGTTGCTACCTATATCAGGATGCAACAAGATGAGCTTCCAACCCAAACCATCCTGGGAGTCTATGATTCATCTGAACTGGGGCTGGTTGGGCTCTGAGAATGCTATTTCAAGCTCAGCAGTCTGTCGTGGCACAAAAAACCCTGCTTGAATCTGCCTGTCCAGAGAAGGGGAGCCATTCCAGAGCCACAAGGCTTTCCTGAGCTGTTCTGCCTGGCTGGAGCGCCTGCGGAGCTGTGCCCACCGTGAGGATCCAGCTGTGCTCTGACAGGCAGTGCCTGACACGGGGTGCCTGTGTCATTGTATGCCCCGAGGAGTGGATCTAAAAGCGGTTGCTTTTCAGTACAAGAATGTCTATTCCAGATCACAAATCTGCAATTAAAATGAAAAATGCAAACTTGTTTTACTTAGACAAGAGATGTGAGGGACACAGTGCATTAAGATGTGTTCCAAACCCTCAAATCTCATTATCACTAAAGTGAGGTCCCAGTGTGCAGAGGGCAAAATGCTCCCTAGGTTTAAGATAACATTCTGCCCCTCTCCAAGGAGGGGATGTGGCTCTTTCAGGAATGCTGCTCGTTCAATATTTAAGCTCAGTCTGTGCGACACGCGAGGTACCTTAGCATTCATTATCCTGTTTGCACCAGCATCTCGGCCGAGTCCCCAGTGCACTGGGGAGAACCATTTTCCTGCTACAGCAGCAGCACTAAGGTGTGCTGTGGCAATTACAGGGGAATATAAATTTTCAGCTCTCCTGAAATCGCAGCACTCCTATTAAAGCAGCCCACTGGCTATGTGCTAAATTTGCCCAGACAGCAGCAGGGCCAGACAATGATGGCCTGTGGAGATCCTCTGGAACAGGCCGTGTGCTGCTGGGTTGGCTGTGGATGAAATGCACTCCTCTGTCACCAGCTCTCCAGCTCAGAGCAGTTCCAAGAGAAAAAAAAATAAATTAAAAAGGAGCAGAACAAGCGGCAGCAGCACAATAGGCTTTCTTTGAAGCAATTCTTCCAGGTATGTGTTCACTTACTCCCTGGATCTGCAAGTATTTGTCAAATAAATTCAATTAATTTTCTCAAACAACCTTCTCTGCTTTTCATTGGAATCTCTCCCATCGAGCTCACCCATGACATTTGAAGTTCCCATTCCCCAGAGCCACAATAGTCAGGAGGAGTGGAGCTGCAGTGTCCCAGGGGGCTGCTGGTCACCCAGCTGGGCACAGTAGAGGACAGTTCTGCCACTTTTTGCTCTGCAGAGCCTCTGTGAGCAGCGAAATCTCTGAGCTGGATAATCGGCTCCAGGTAGAATTTGCAGAGACAAAAGGAAAACAGATGGCAACAGAGGAAGCTTGGAGGTTTGAATGGCAGGCACAGACACCTGGAGAATCCTTGCTGCATCCTGCCTTGGAGCAGAACGGAGCAGAGGTCATGTCCATAGCTGTCCTGGCTGGGGGGATCGTCCCTTCCTCCCCATCTCCCTGTGGCTGCACATGCCTGAGCTCAGACGAGACCCCGGGCACGCAGAGAATGTCAGAGAGCCCCGGCAGCAGCCGGCATGGCTGAGGGCAGCAGAGCACAGAGCAGCAACTTGGAAATCATCTCTGCCTGGCTCAAAGCTGCCTCTGTGCTGTGAGAGCAGCTCCATGCGGGAGCCAGACAGCTGGGATCAGACAGGCACCGCACCGCCAGGCTGGTGCTTGTCAGCTCCTGCCGAGGGCTGCGGGGGAGCACACGCCGCACGCCTCCGCTCCCGCTGGAGAGCTCCGACAGTGCAAGGGCTCGTCCGAGGGACACTCATCCTCCTCCGCCTCCCCTGCCCCTGTCCTGACGGCAGTGAGCTCTCACCGAATGGCTGCGCTCACAACATTCCTGTTCCCACATCTTCCTCCCGAGCCCTTTGCTTCTGAGAAGATTTTTGCCTCTGAGTTTCTCATCTCCTTCCAAAACATGACACATCCCTTAAACTGACTTGAATGTAAACGATGCAAATGCAGGGAGAAAGTAATTAGTCTCTGGAGGCTACAACTAGGTTTTAAGCAACAAAATCATTGGAGATGGGTTCTATTTCACCTCACTGAGAAAGGAAAAAATCCCTAAAGCGTTGGTTTGGGGAAGGGTGGGTTGCAACCTATCACTGCTGAAAGCTGCCACCCTTCTCTTTCAAGAACTGCCTTTGATATAACCTGCCTGTAAGGCTTCGTTCCCCAAAGCAGGATGGGAGGAGGCTCAGGCAGCAGCCCCCAGTGACACACACTGTTCCCATCTCCATCTGCTCAGCCCATGCAAACACACCACCCCTAAAAAACCCCAAATGCTCATCCCCTGTGCCCTGACATTCACCCCGTGGGTTCTGCCTCCCTGCAGCACCAGCTTGCCAAAACCCACTCCTACTCTTGGCCATGGAGTCATTCCTACCCTGGCCCAGGAGCTGCAGCTGCAATCGACTGGCTGGGCTCATATGTTCCAAATCACCCTAATGGCACTTCAGAAATGCAAATAAAAGTGAGATTATGATATTTTACGTAAATAAGCAATGTGGCAATCCCAGCCTGGCTTGGCCTGCCAGGCAAATTCACTGGAGAGATACTAACATTGAAATATGTGAGCGTGTTTGCATGGAACATTTATTGTATAACTCTGGGCTCCAGTAAAGCCTTGTATAAATTATTCATTTTGGAATCGAGATGAAATGCCAAAACCCACCCACCAAGGGACTGCTTTTATTACTACCAAAGATCTAGTCTTAGTTAGCAGCTAAGCTGTTAACACAGCTCACAAGATAATTCCAAATGGGGAATAACCCTTTGCCTTCGTGTCACCACGTACCCTGTGCTGAGGGCAGCGGCTGGGGACCCTCACACCCACACACGCTCCTTTAGGGTGGAAAACCGTGTCCTGAAGAGCATAAACTTCTTCCCTCTGTGCTCATCTGGGGAGCTGGGAGGGCAGGGAAATGTTCGTAGAGGGAACCAGAGCTGGAGGAAGAGCCCGGCATGCTGCGAGCTGGGCTGCGGGAGCCTCTGGAGCGCAGAGCCCAGGAGCAGCCCCGCGGGTGTGCCCGGAGCACAGCGGCACCGCGGGATGTACCCGGGCAGAAAAGTGTGACTGGCGGGCACACGCAGCGCCAGCACCTCCTGTACCAGGACACAAAATCCCGGGTAGCAGTTGCTATGGCAACTCCTCTTCTTAAACATTGCTGTTAAACTGTTGCGTCGAGGCCTCCTCGAGCTTCGCCCTGCGAGTTTCATCACGGGGGCTACAGTAATGACAGGACCTGGTCCTGGTCCTGGTCCTGGTCCTGGTCCTGGTCCTGGTCCTGGTCCTGGTCCTGGTCCTGGTCCTGGTCCTGCCCTGCTGCAGGGGCTTGTGCTGCTCCCTGCCTGGCACACCGTGCCGAGGCATCACCACGGTCGCTGTTCTTTCTGGAGCTGAAGGCTGACATTAAGGAGCCAGTTACCAATTTGCTGTTGAAAATTACTTTTCATCTGAAATACCTGCAGCGCCCAAGGCCCCCAGGTGTAGCTGCAATTAGTCTTCCACTCACCCCATCCTCCCACCTTATGCTTCCCCCTCTGCAGTTGCCAGGAGGCAAAACAAAGTGATGGATCATGGATGTGAATTTAGGGACTGCTGACTTCCCCGATTTGAATGGGGAGGGCTGCAGGGACTTTTTTTGAGCTGCATGTAGCCTGCCCAGCCTCACCTCCAGCCCACTCAGGTGGGTGGCAGGATTCTCCTTGAGCATCCACACAGCCACTATTTCCACCTTCTCTTCCAGCTGGGGTAAAGACTCGATGGTCTTGGAGGCTTTTTCCAAAATAAATTATTCTGTGAGTCTGTGATTCTGCATTGACTGTGCTGACAGCACTGGATATCCCAGCTAGGGAGTCAGAAACCCGTGAGTGCCCTTGCATTCCCAAGACACCCAGCCCTGGTGGCACATTACATTCTGGGAGCACATCTGGGGATGGGAGCAGCAGCAGCAGTGTTCTATTCCAGCAGTAGCAGCCCCAGACATCCATAGTCCCAGGCATCCCGTGCAGCTGCAATAAGTTCTCCTTCCCTAATGTAACTTTTTAAAATCAGCAGCTGTCTCAGCCTCCAGCAGGGTTTTATGGATCATAAGGCTAAGTGGAAGTTTTCCTTTTTATATATTTTTTTGGAGTCACATCAAACCCTCCAAATCAAATGGCTTGGTGTGGTCTGGAGCAAGCAGCAGTGACAGGTGGAGAGGAGCTGCTGGTTCCCTGGGAAGGGACACGTGTCCCACATCTGTGCCGTGGCCCTGCACCACCCTCCAATGACACCACTTTTGGCCCCAGAGCAGGGATGGGAGATGGGAGTCACAGAAGGGCAATGGTGACAAGGTGATCTTGTGCACCAGCCTGCTCCTGGCTTGTTTTGGCTGCAGGGTGGGGAATACTCTCGCTGCAGGGAATGCTAATAAGGGGTTTTGTGTGTGAGAGAGAAATAGAGGTGAAACCACCTATCACAACTGTGAATAATGGAATTAGGAGAGTAATAATTACTCATGCATGAGATTCCAGGCAGAACAATCATCACAAGTGCCGTATCACCGACTGTCTGGGTCTCCACAGACATCTCCTACCCTTTGGTTTGTATCACACTGCACAGCTCCCGGCAGCTCTGATGCTCCACCACAGCTGCCATCCCTGGGACCAGAGCTGTCAGCACCAGGGGAGCCCTGCGAGGCCATTTTCTTTCTCAGGGAAGCAGCCAAGTGATTTATTTCCCTTGTAACCCCATGTTCAGAAAGTGAAGACAAACACTCTCTTGTCTGCAGCTGGACTTCAGTGGTGGAAGACTCCATGGATGGGTTTCAAAATATGCCCTGGGAGTGCAGCCCAGGCACTGGGACTTTAAATAAAACTTCATTCTGGAGAAGTCTGGAAAATGCAACTTGGGCTTCAGAGGCCAAGTGGTGACATCTCATTGTGCAGGAGAGATTTGACAGTTTAGAATCTTTAGCGGGGATTTTATCTCCTCGCCCACAGTAGTGTGATTTGGGAGGCGCTGTGTTTTGGCAAGGAGATGATCAAGTGGCTCTGAGGACCTGGAGCCAGCGGTGTCACAGCTCTTCACTAGGCTGGTGTTTCAATCCTGTGCTGGAGCACTCATCGCACAAGTTCCTGAGGCTGCCTCTCCTCAGCATCAGCCGACGCTTGCAGGGAGGAGCCAGCCAGATTTTGGCTGCCAGCAGGGCTGGGGCTGCTGCCCACCTCCCTGGGTGTGCAGGGGAAAGGAAAATGGGATCAGGATCTGCCCTTCCCTTGGAGATGGGCAATCATCCCTCATGTGCAGGAGCAGGGGGCTGGGCTGTGCCCCCCTGTTTGTGGAGTGCATCCAGCTGACCTTAGTCAGGGGCTCCTTGCACCACTCGGTGCTACCTGGGGGAGTTTGCTGTGGCTTCCCAGCTGGATCATGCCTGGCAAGTGCAGCTCAGAGAGGCCACGTGCCAGGGCCTTTCCCACCTGTCCCAGCCACCGGAGGAGAGTCTCATCCTGTGCTGGAATCTTCCCACACAGCATAGTGTGACGCACAAAGGAGATTCACCCTGCAGAAATCCAAACAACAAGGAAAAGTGTCAATAAACATATATTTTTTACAGTCCATTATCTAATCCTTGCCAGCTTTTCGCCTGTTATTGCACCAAGCCATTAAATCCCCTCCATGAGGGCAATATGCCATTTGTGTAACACAGCATAATGGGACCATTAATGCCTCCCATCCCCACCACTGCTCCAGGAGCAGCATTAATATCCACATTCACAAATCCAATCCCTTAGTTCCAGGTTATTTGCCCTTAATGCAATGATATTGCCGAAATCCCCCTAAAATTAGCCCAGGTGATTTTAATAAAGCCAATAAAGCATATAAATTAATAATCCCTGTGTTGAATATATGAATACAAACAGGTCATTCTAGCTGTCTGTGAGCTCTTTCAGGAGCAGAAGGGCTTGTGATTTCTTGACGATGGTCACCAGAGGACAGGAATAATTTGCAGTCGAGTGGCTCGGTGGAGTCACAGCTGACTTGCCCTGAGAGCGGGGCCCATTTGTTGCTGTGAGACTGGCGCCGCACTCCGTGTTCACTGGTATTTCCATTTACTGCCCTTCCATGGTCTATTTTTGAAAAATAATTAAACAGCATTTCCAGTTCAATACTGTTTGGCTCTATTAGTGATACAATCTAAGGCGCAGAATTAAAATAGCAAAGGCAAGCACTACTGTCTTCTGGCAGCCTGCAGCCCCTCTCTGGGATGCAGAGCCATCCCGGGGCTCCCTGCTGTCCCTGTCCCTGCCAAGGCCAGCTCGCAGTGCTGGGGACAGGGATGGAGATGGGCTGCCGGTGGAGCAGAGCCCAGCTCTGCCAGCTCAGCCCCCGGCTCCCCTCCATGCTCTCCGGAGCGTCCTTGTTCCCCAGCCCACAGCTCCACCCGGAGCACACAGCTGAGCCATCTCTGCTCTTTTCTTGCTTCTGACGTAGCGGCTGAGGCTGCTGGCAGAGATTGCCAGCCAAGGAGAACGTGAGAAACAGCGTGCTGTGGTTATTATCCACCCCCTTCTGAAAGCCTTGTCATTAGCAGGGTGACACAGGGACAGCCACCGAGGTGCTGTGGGCATGCAGTGAGCAGGGAGGACTGTCCAGGGCCAAAAACAGCTTGGGGAAACCCTGTTTTGAGCATGTGTGGCTCTGGAAGTAGACCAGAGCACAGTTCAGCATGGGGCTGGAAGCAGAGTGGAGTGACCCAGACGTCCCTGAGAGCAGCGGGAGCAGCCGCCGGTGCCAGGCCTGGACACGCCAGCCCCAGCCATGTGACCACGGCTAACTCACAGTTATAAATGTTTGGATGCTGCTGAGATATGTATCGACAGCAGCAATTAATCCCCTGCTTTGTTTGCTGACCTGCTGCATGGGAAGGGTCACACTCAATTCAGCTACTGAAATATGCCGTTATTGTTGGAGGCAGCGACTTCCCTTCATGTCTCTTGCCAGCTTTTAGATTTCATTCTTCTAAATCCTGGCACTGAAAAGCACCACCCCAGGCAGCACTGGAGGCTCACGCTGGTGGAGACGGGAGCGCCGGCGAGGAGCTCCCAGGGGATGTGTTCAGGACAGCCTGGGGAGCTGGCACTGCTTCTCTGCCTGTGAGAATCAACATTTTGTGGGCTTTACCCTCCTCCACCTTCTCCTTCTCCTTTTCCTCCTCCTCCTGTTCCTTCTTCTCCTCCTCCACACAGCCCCAGCTCCTGCTAAAGCAGCATTTGGAAGGCTGTGGCATGGACATGCCTGCCAGCAGGTAGGGTCCCCACCCCAGCAAGGGGACTTGGCCTCATCCTCAGAGCTTTCCCTGTCTGCACACGCAGTCCAAGGAGAAATGAGTGCTGAACTCACATCCTCGTCGTGCCACCCGCTTGGCTGTTGCCCTCAAGGTGCCAAACGTGTCCTGGGAGTACAAACTCGCCCCATGTGACTGGTCCCAGCTCTGTTCTGGCTTTTCCTTCCAGCACTGTCCTTATGCATTTTCTGTTAGGAATTGATTCCTACTCTCCTTTCAGAAAAAGATCAAACAAACCCTTATGTCTCCCTTGGCTGCTTCCTTTGCGGATTTTTAAGTCGTTACCCTGGGTTTGAAGTTTGATTAAAAGGGAAGCAAGGAGCCCTGGTGTGGAGAGTCCAGGCTGGAATCATTTTGGGTTGGAAGCACAAGACCTCTGAGACCCCGACTCGCTTGGCACCAGCACCTCCTGCTCCACACAGGATCCTCCAGCCTGCTCAGCCCATTGTGCAGCTGCCAGGGAAATCAGAGCCTGGGGCCATCACTCTTTGCCCTGATATTTTATTTTTTCTGAACAGGACTCAGTCATTGGCACCTTTCATCTCCTGCCCAACACCGCAGTGCAGCCATGCTCAAGAAGAGCCACTCAGGAGCACAGCCGAGTCCACAGCCGCCTGCAGCTTGGGAGCCATCTGCCTCCCTCGCACGGCAGCGAGAGCTTTATGTTAGATAACACCCGTGTGTTAAACCTTCATCCCTCACCGGCTGCTGGTGCTTAAACAGCAGAGCTGAAACGCGCCGGAATTTACAGGATTATTATGTACGTGTCGTCATCTTGAACAATGGACATGAATTTGTGACAGATGATGTGGGGACGAGCTCAGAGCAGGAATTGTCTCCCTGAAGACAATGCCCTTGATGGATAATAGCAGAGCCACCTCTGAACAATCGGGGGCTGATTTTTATTTTGGCTTGAACTCTGCTTTCTCAGTGCAGGTGTCCAATTTGTCCCTGCCTGTATAAATCCCACCAGTTAAATGACTCAGCTGTTGGCACAAATCAACCTGGGAGATGTTTCCCTGGCTGGATTTGTACCTCAGGAGGCAGAAATACCATGCCTGTAAAAAAACTATTCAGCTCTGGTATCCTCATGCCCTGAAGGAGATTTATTGGGATGGGTAAGGTTAAAGCAGTAGTGGGTTTCTGCCCCACTGGCTCAGGCTTCCCAATGCTCCAAAGATCCATGTGATGCCCAAACCCTGCCCCAGGTAGCAGTGCAGGCAGTGGCTGGGATTTACGGCTGGGGCTGGCAGTGGGTTAAGCACCATAATCTGAGCGAGCATTTCCGTAACCTTCTGACAAGGGTAATAAACCGGAATGAGATGCACATTGTTCCCAGGAATTTATCAAACTGAGATTGTCTTTCCCCTTAGGGAAAGGTCAAAGTGTGCCTCATTTTATGGAGAACAAAAGACCAAGGGTGGCCGCCCTGGGGTGCAAGTGAGTGTTTGTTTGGAAAACCTTCAGGTGGATGGAAATTCATGGTAAAAATGATGGAGAGGGAGGCTGGGCCTCAGCCTTGCAGTGAGCCTGCTCCCATCCCATTTTACCTTGGCAGCCTTGTGAATCCCACTGTCTTCCACATGCAGCAGGCATGGATTGCCCTCAGTGGGGCACGGCTGTTCTGGGCGGGTTGGTGTGGGCAAAGCAAGGTGAGGCCAAGGTGTGCAAACCCACCCTTTGCAGAGAAATCTCTGTAATGCAGTGTTTGTGTGTTGTGCTGCTCTCACAGAAGCTGCGATCAGCATCTGATGCCTGGCCATGTGCCAGTCAGCCCCCAAAGGTGGGAAAACTGAGAAAACTTGAAGAAACACAAACACAAACTTTGAGCACACAAAGTAAACAAACTCCCCCCCTTTTTTTTTTTTTTTTTTCTGGAGCAAATCAACACATGAGTGTTCCCACCTCATTGCTCCCCCTGGCCAGGCTGAGGTTCCCAGTTCCCCTCAGACTCCCAAATTCTCAAGCTGCATTTTCCCTTCTCCCACCCTCCCTAAGCTGCTGAAGTTCCATGTGCCTCAGCAGCTCAGTCAGGAACTACACCAGCCTTGAGCTGTGGGTCCTTGCAGAGATTCTGATCATTTCTCATTGTTTGAGGTTGAGAAGTAGAGCCTGGATTGTATAAAGTAATTAAATAAAGCTGTCGGTCCTCCCTCTGAAGTGGCTGTGCCAGCAGTTTCATTATGGTTTGTTCTCTTTGGAATGTGACCTGGACAGCTCTTATACCACCCTAAGGTTTCACTTCAAGGATCTTAAAAGGAAATCAATTATTTTTAGAAATATAAATATTTTATGAAGCTGCTTCTTTTTGTAATGGTGGAATAAAGAAAAATATGGCCACTTGGCTCTTCAGTGACAGGTGGGAAATGCAGTAATCCCCCCTCAGAGCCTGCAGTACCTGAGTCACCTGCTCCAGGCATCTTAGCAAGGAGTCTGCAATGGAATATCCTCTGTTAAATGAAACATTTCAGAGCTGCACAAGTGATCAGACTCTGACTGAAGTCTTCCATGGCCTGGCTCCTTCCTGCTTCAGTGATCCTGGTGCATGGGCAGGTGATGGCCTTGCCAAAAGTGGCCAAAGAGCATTGGGACATCCTTGCTGGTGGATGATGGTTTCTCCAGGGAGGGGAGGTGTGTCCCCTCATCTCCAGACAGACTTTCTGTACCCAAGATGGTGTGAAGGGCTGTGGGGATGCAAGCAGCAGCAGTGCCTCCAGTGCCTGGTGGGAAACTACAGGAAAGACAGAGAGACATGATTTACAGGAGCCTGGACTCACAGGACAAGGGGAAATGGCTTCAAACTGAAGGGGTGAAGAAATGGATGAAATTCTTCCTTGTGGGGGTGGAGAGGTGCTGGCACAGTTTGCCAGAAGCTGGGGCTGCACCAGCCCTGGAAGTGCCTAAGGCCAGGTTAGGCAGGGCTTGGAGCATCCTGGGATAGTGGAAGGTGTCCCTGCCTATGGCAAGGGGATGGTTGATCTTTAAGGTCCATTCCAACCCAAACCATCCTGGGATTTCATTATTCTATCAAAGGGCAGATCCCGAGATGCTTCAAGGATGCCACCAGAGCCACATGTGTGCTTGAACTTCCAGCCCTGGGGGACTCAGCCCTTAGGCAGCCTCCATGTGGGAGAGAGAGAGCACCCAGCCCTGCTCCCTCCCTCAGCCTGGGACCCCAGAGTGGCTAGGAAATGCAAGCATTTAAATCTTGAAATTGTTATTGTTTCTATCAAAGGAGTGAATTCCCAGCCGCTTCGGGTTGCTCTTACATAATTTAGGCCAATCAGCGCTTCCTCACGCAACGTGCGCTTAACTTCGACGAGCCCTAAGGCAGTGCATTTATATTCTGCTCTGCTGCTGTGAAATGAATGGTGTGACGGTGACAAGAGGAAGAGGGAGCTTTAAAGAGAGAGAAGAATCCAAAGAGAAAGAAAGATAGTTGAAAGAAACAGAACGACAGAGAAAGGAGAAGATACAGAACAGCAAAGTGGTTTATAATGGAAGGACTGTAATTTATTTTGACACTAATCATGTATTATTCATTCAGAACAAAAATAAACCTTATTAACCAGGAAAAACAGATCTCCCATCTCCGGCCCACGTTGTGACGAGCGAGTCGCGGCGGTGAGGATCCTGACAGCCGCCTGGCTCCGTGCCGCGTCCCGTGCCGCGCCTGCCGGTCCTCGGCGGCACCGCAGCGCCCGCGGGCACAGCACCGGGAGCTGCTGCCCCTGGAGAACAGCTTTGGCTGCCACGGAGGCCACGCAATGCACTCGTATTGTTTCCATCCCCAGACGTTGTGGCTTGTCTCCGAGGCGCTTGACATCCTTTCCAGGCTATAAATAGCCGGGTCGCCGCGGTGATGGGCCCGGCGGTGGCGGCGCTCCGAAGCCCAGAGGAAAATGAGTTTGTCCCCATGAGTCCGTGCTCAGCACAAGGGCACGGTCACAGCCGAGGGCAACGCCGAGCTGGACACGCTTCTGGAAGAGGGTGCCGAGGAGCTGAGATGTGGCAGCTCCGCACATCTGCACAGCACATCTGCATCAGCACCACTCATCAGTATCAGCATCACACATCTGTATCAGCATCACACATCTGCAGCAGCACTGCACATCTGCATCAGCACCACACATTGGGATCACACATCGGGATCAGCACCACACATTGGGATCACACATCGGGATCAGCACTGCACATTGGGATCACACATCGGGATCAGCCCTGCACATTGGGATCACACATCGGGATCAGCACCAGACATTGGGATCACACATCGGGATCAGCACTGCACATTGGGATCACACATCGGGATCAGCCCTGCACATTGGGATCACACATCGGGATCAGCCCTGCACATTGGGATCACACATCGGGATCAGCCCTGCACATTGGGATCACACATCGGGATCAGCGCTGCACATTGGGATCACACATCAGGATCAGCCCTGCACACCAGCGGCTGCTGCCAGCACCAGCACAACCTGTCCCACACAGACAGGAGCTGTCCACAGTGTTTCAGAGTTCTCTCACTTCCCCACCTCCGTGCTGCCAGCACACGGTCTTCACTGACCATGCTCTCTACTCCCTTCCTCCCATGTTCACAGCACAACAAAAGCAGCTCAACCTCTCCCAGCCTTAAACCAACGTGCCCCAGCTGCTGGCAAGATTTAGGAAGGATTTTAAACTGTTATTACTGACTTATGAGGCTTTAAATAATATTGGACTCTGCATATCATTCAAATCTACTGTCTTTTAACACCCCCAATTGGGTTTTAGGGGCTGAGCCTGGAGATGGATGGGGTTGTCTTCGCTGTCACTCAGCCATGGGTGCTTTGCCACCTCAGCATTTATGTTCCAGGTTTTAAGCCAGTCTTAATTCAGATTTTGAAGCTTCTCTTGCAACATGAAAAGCAGCCACGTTTCAGCAACACTTCCCTTTGCTGCTATAAGAAGAGTCCTGGGCAGGGGAAGGAAGTGCCACACCATACCCAAGCATCCTGAGGTGCTGTTAGCACCCAGGGAATGTTGAGCCTCTCTGGGCTGGGTGAGCTTTATGCACCTGGTTCGGAGAGGTGGGTCTGGGAATGACTCTCGAAGTGAGATTTTTAAGGAATGGAACAGGAGTGTTGCCTGTTGGTGACACACTGAGCTCAGCCCTTCTCTGGTACCTCCAGCATCCTGCCCTTGCAGTGCCCGTGCCAGCTCCTCTCCTGATGCTGTGGATGGGTTTTGTGCTCACCCCTCGTCTCCACATGCTCTGGATCACCAGCTGTGTTTATTTACTCATTATAACACATAAAAAATTAGAAGAGGCTACCTGTGACCCCTTAACAGGAGTGAGGGTGGCAGGAGCTGATGGCGCCACGGTTGGAGCAAGCAGGAAGCCACAGGACAGTGTGCTTTGGAAAGCAGCAAATTATAAACTGGGGTATCCAGTCTCTAGAAAGCTCAAGGCTTTAATTCTCTAGCCAGGCCTTCAGGGAAAAGAATTAGAACAATAATTATCAATTTGTTCTTTGTGTCCAAGGGCAAATGCAGCACTTAGAGGACAGAGTTGTTCCTGGCTTCTTTATCCCTGCTCTTTGTAATCCTGATTAGCAGAATGTACTTTAGCCTTTGAAATGAATGATTCCACCTCTCTGGCCAGCGGCCCTACTTCCCTTGGAAAACATCCTACATCTGGGAAGCCTTGGGCCATGCTCTGGCTTTGTCTGGGTGAGCTGGCAAAGGTGCCCAGAGGCTTCCCCAAATTCGCCCTCCTGCATCTGGAAAAGCAGCTTTGCCCAGAGCCTGCTGTCACCTGACACTTGCCAGCAATGGATGGTGCTGTCAGTGGGGCTTTAGGGACTGGGGGGTGTAAGGTAGCAGAGCAGGGAAGCCCCCAAACACCCACTCATCCACCCACCCACCCCTGCCTGCCCCTAAAACCCACCTTTCTCTGTGGGGCTCCCATCACAGCCTGTTCCCTGCACTCCCTCTCATTATTGATTCCATTCCCTGTTAATAACCCCTGTCATAAGCCACATCGACAATAATGAGGCATTTTATGGTGATCTATGGGAATTTCCAGAAACCACATTCTTTATTTATTCAGCGGTGTAATGGTAATTCAATATTGTAGCAAGGCAAATTAAGGTTTTTTTTTTTCACTCCTGGGCTGGAAGATGTGACTCTCCAAAACAGAATTGCTCCTGAGCAGAGGGGTGAGAGCAGTTGTGGCCATCCTGGCTTTAATTTACAGATAATGGAATTTTTTTTACAGTCATTATTTGAATACATCAGTTCCCACTTGACCTGTCTGAACAATTCTTGATGGGTCTTGAACCTCGTTCATAAAGGGAACTTATCCTTCAGCTCAAGGAGACGATGAAACATTAACAAGAAATATAAAATGTAATTTGGCCTCTTCATGACCAGAATAATTCTTGGTCAGGGCTGAGTGTGTAGGTAGGAGCATGACAGGTACGGGCTCTGCCCAGCACGGGGACATCACCGGTGTCACCCCAGCCTGGCTCCTCCTGCCTTGGGCTGGTGTGCAGGCAAACACAGGCTCTGCTTTTTTCTTCCTTTTGGGCTGTTTTTAGAAGTGCAGGAAGGATGAGGATGCCAAAGCCAACACGGAAAGGCTCCTGGAATGAGCTACATGATTAAAAATGCTCGATGTAATTCAGATTGATAACTGCATTAAAGTCGTGGGGTTTCCCCTCCATAATGGAGTCACACCTACAGCATTGAAGGCAAAATTATGGTAATCACCACCAGGGCTGAGTGATGGATGCAAACTCCTGGTGTCAATGCCACTGCTTGGGAACGTTAATTAGGAATCTTGATTTCTGCTCCTGCTCTCCTTCTCATCCAGTTCTGAGTGCCAGGGGAGAGCTCGGGCTCTGCTCCCTGTGAGCTCCTGGCTGCTCCTTGCTGCCTTTGTCCCTGTGAGCATCCCCAGCACTGCCAGCCCTTTCTCACTGTCATTTCCTGAGATATTCCTTTCCTTGCTGGATCTGCAGGCACCTTCACACTGGTTGGTCCATGTCACCCTGCAGGGGTCCGGGCTTGATGCAAAAATAACACCAGGACCAGAGCCTGCAGCCAGAGGGGACGTGGTTCAGCCCCTCCACTGGGAACTGGGTGAGAAGCTGGAGCCAGAGCTGAAGAATTCTCCCAAGGGAACATTCCTGAAGGATTCTCCCAAGGAAACATTACTGAAGGATTCTCTCAAGAAGCTACAGCAGCTTGACCTGTCTTTTCCCTCTCCCCCTTGTGATGGCTGGATATAAAATGTGGACTCACACAAACACACAGTGTCCCCCGGCCAGGGAACACAGCCCTGGCACCCTTTTATTTTGACATCAGATAACCTTGATAAATTCTCTTATTAAATTTAATATCTTTGATCAATCACAATAAAACTTGAGGAGATGAATTATTAAAATGAAGAATTGCTTTCTAGGGTTTATGGTTATTGTGCAACCTAAATTAAACATGTAGGTGCTGTTATTTAAAAGAAAAATATTCCCCTGTCCCTAAAGCCACATGTATCACCTCGGCTCAGCCAGAGATCTCTGATAAGCAGTAACCACATCACCCTCCTTGCACACACTAATTACACAGTGCCCTGTTTTCCTGAGCCATGAACAGCAGCCAGTGTCACCTGTGCAATGGTGACAGCAGCTCAAGGTGTTCTGAACCTTTCCCCATTTAATCCCCAGAGCTGAGGGCATCATCCCTTCTGCTGCTGCAGCTGCTCAGACCCAGGAGCTGCGTGATCCCGATGCCCACTGGATGTTCCCACTCCAGGGATAAGCACACAGCCACCATCTCTGTTCCCACTCTTCTCAGGGCTCCTGAGACACATCCTGCTGGAATTTGCCCAGTTCTGGAGGTGATCCATGCTCCAGACAGCCACCATCTCTGTTCCCACTCTTCTCAGGGCTCCTGAGACACATCCTGCTGGAATTTGCCCAGTTCTGGAGGTAGTCCATGCTCACCAGGCTGCTCCATGAGCAGTAAAGCATTGATGCTGGAGCAGCCTTCCTTTCAGGGGATGCTGAGCACTGGCAAGGTCTGTGCACAGCAGAGGAAGGACAAGGAAAGCTGCTCGCAGTCCAAGATCCTCACCTCCCTTGCCTGCATTCCCCAGGTAATCCCTCCTCCTGCCCATAACCAGGGGCCATTTTCCAGAGCTGGTCTCTGTGCACTGGCTGCTCCACTCTCCAGCTCCCACTCTCCCTGTGTGGCTGGACAAGGTGTCATTACAGTGATTGAAACTCAGCTCAATTTCCTGCAGGGCCTGTCTGTGCTCCACGCCGCCGTAACGCTCATGCTCCCATTTCCCAGCTAAGTGCCTCCGTCTATTCTTGGCTGTTATTCTAATTTGATAACACTCCACATTTTTTAAGCTTAATTGTACAGGATGTAATGAAAGCAGTGAGCACGTCAGTGCCAAAGGGGAAGGGACAGGGGATGGGATTTGGATGGGAAGGTGCCATGTGGCACCATGGGGATGTGACAGCACCTGCAGGGCTCTCCAGAGTAGCCAAGGGCAGCATTGGATCCACAGGATCACAACTTAAAACTTAACAGCTGAGCACCTGCAGAAAGGCTCAGGGCAGAGAAAACAACTCTTCCACCCAGGAGACCTTGAAATGAGGTTTAATCTTTTCCAGACTTATTTCAAATGCCTGGAAATGCAGGACAAAAAGCTTTGAGTTTTTGTGAGTGTGTGTGTGTGTGTGCGTGTGTGTGTGTGTGAAAAGACACAGTATGATGTATATTTTGGGGTCAGCAAGGGAAAAAGAAGTCAGGGATCTGATGGCAGTGGTGTGCAGCCGGCTCTGGTGGGTGAATGCCAGCCCTGGTCTCCTGCTTTACCTGCAGCTGCGGTGAGCAAGCTTGGCTACCACCAGTGACTTCCCAGATGTGTTTTGCTGCACCACACCAGCAGTGCTGGGGCTACTGGGGCACCCAGACAGGCTTGGAGCCCATGGAAACATCAGGAGATGGAGCAAGGCCAGCGAGCCCCACAGCTCAGCTCTGTCCATGTCCATCTGTCTGTCCACCCACCCATCCCACTCCTGCACAACCTCCCTCCTGAGCTCGAGGAGCTCGAAGATCCAGCTTCTTAGGCTTAAAAGCTGGCAGCTTTACATGGTTTTTTTTCCCCTCAAGATTGCAAGGAAAAACAATTAGAAGGGATAAAATCAAATGTTTTTTAAAAGAATGGGTTATTAGGCACATGCAGTGCTGCCTTGTCGGGATGAGCTGCAAGGGACCAGCAGGGTTTGGGGTGGATTATGTGTTTAGAGGGATAAAGAGCAAATCCACAGCTACAGTTCTGCCTGAGGGAAAACCTACAAGGGTATTGGTATGTGAGGGAAGAAGCCGAGGTCCAGGCAGGAATTCATAATTACCTGCTGCCTCCTTCCCTGAAACTTTGCTGCGCCATCAGTTACAGGTTATTTTGGGAGAGAAGACTCTGAGATGGCGAGCTCACTCCTGCCTCGGCCACTCAGCAGAGAGGCCAGGCAGGCACATCTCAAGGTGGGAGAGCTGTTCCCAGCATCTCTTCAGCTCAGAAAACGTGGGCAGTGTCATGAGGAGTAATGACCAGCCCAGCTGCCAGAGCAGGAGTGCAGCAAGCCACTGTATTTCAGGTGACTTAATCAAGGTGAACTTCTACATTTCTCACCCACCATGAATTTTCTCTGCATCCTTAAAACCAGCTCTAACCACCGGGCTGCAGATATTTTCCTCCCACTGCTTCCTCTGTGTTGATTCTTTCCATGACAGCATGTCAGTGCCCTCAGCTCGCGGCTCCTCAGCGGTGACGGACGAGCGAGCCTCGGGCTGCCAGCAGAGCTGCCGAGCCAGACGGGCTCAGCACAGGCTTTCCTGTGGAATCAGCCTTGCTGGACCTCTGCTGGACTTGGGAGCTGGACTTTCACAGGCATATTTTGGTTAGCAGGGCATCCAGCTGTGCAGCACAGCTGGCAAGGGCAGAGCTGCAGAGGAGAGCAGCCAGCAGCAGCAGCAGCTCCTCCCCTGGGCTGTGACAGCCCAGGAAAAGCTCTTGTCCTCCTGGTGTGAGACGTCCCAGGTGTGACACTTGGGCTGCAGCATGGAGGCAGCCACAGCTGTGGTCAGCATCCCCCTGAGGGACTCCTGCTGGGAGGAGGCAGGGCAGGAGAGCCCAGTCCTTGCAAAGGTCTGCCACATGCTCCCTGGGTGGCTTTGGAGAGACACCCAGGACCCCAAACCTCAGGTTACCTCCCAGCAGGTGGGATGGGACCAGCCAGGCCCCAGGAGATACTACTCTTATATTGACTCCTCCATTCTTTTGGCACCTGGAATTAATTTTGTATTTGTTTGGACCATGGTGGGTTTAACCTACAAGAAGAGGCGGCCCTTGCCAACCCCCAGCAGTTTAATAGCTAAAGCATTTGATTAAAAAATTTAATAGCCCTAGAATGATGAAACAGCTTCTGTCCACAATGTATTAAGCTTCTGGCATTCAGATTTATACACAGTGTAAACTCCCTTTATATGAAAACATTTGTTTCCTTTCCCATATCCACAGCAGAGCTGCCCCTTCTCCTGCTTGATTTCCAGCCACTTGTTTAATTGCACAGTTTTGGGAAGCTGCCACATATGGGGAGGCGGATTCCAGCGGCCGTGATTTGGAGGAGCAGAAGGAAATTCCAGTGCTGCCAGCTGCAGCCAGCCCAGTTGGTGCCTGTGTGCCGTGTGTGCTCCAAAGAACCCCAAAATGAGCAGCTTTCTTGTGGAGAAGCCACCATGGAGTCTTGTACCTTCATTAATTTCTTGTGGAGGCTCGTGTGCAGGCTGGGCTGAGCATCACCTCTGGTGGCCTCTGCCATCCCCCTCTCTCAGGAGCACTTTGTAGGAGCCCAGATAAACTCTTGCCACCAGCAGACCCCATAAATCCTCGTTACTATTTGCTCCAACCAATCTGCCCAAGGTTCCTCCTCTCCCCAGGAGCTCCCAAAGCCACCATAACTCTTCTCCAGGTCAAGTAGTTCATGGCAGACGGATACATTCAATTTACATTTGCTGCCTCAGCCGCAGGTTTTTAGGCAAACCTTGTCCCTTCATACTGAAGGAGCAGCTTGGGCTGGGCAGGCAAAGCCAGATGCCAGGGCCACACCTCTGGGAGAGGCAAAACCAAGCCAGGCTCAGCTGGGACAGACCCAAGGGCAAGACAATTCAGGGAATCAACACTGGCTCCTTCTCCCAGGAAGGACATTTTTGTCAGCCAGCATCTCTCAGCACTGAGCCCACGGCCAGGAGGGCACCAGCAGAGCCTCCTCCACTCATCTTCTGGAGAAACTGGCATTTAATTTCCCAGCACTTCTAATCCTCTTACTCCCGTGGACTTTGCGAGGGTGGATTTTGAGCTGTTCCGAGCTATATCATAATGTCAGGCAGATCCACAGGCTTTAGGCTCTGCTGAAGGGCTTAATAGAGATTTTTGTCACCCTGGAGAAGCTTGGGAGAAAGGAAAATTTCCCCCCAGAAGTGCAGGCAGTGGGGTTGGGGGGCTGGTGGTGGCTGGAACTGGGGGAGCACAGAGGGGCCCACCTTGGGACAAGGAACTATAAATATCCAGCCCATGTACAGGCTCTACAGTGAAAGGAAATTGCCGATTATCTTTGGCGACACTTTATTAGTGAAGAACAGTTTGTTCTTTACACTCCTCTGCCTGTCTGCCTTTTTTAGATGAGAAACTACATGAAACATGCTGTAAAATACCTAATGTGCCTTTTTGGGGTAATAATTCAAAGTCCGTGTTCATAAATTCACATTCTGCTAAAAAAAAAGGGGGGGAAAAAATAGAAGCAGGAGATCCTGGGTAATTTATAACCCTTGCTCTGTGCTATTGCTCCCCAGCCACCAAGATGCTGCTGCTCAGGGATTTGGATCCTGCATGGAGCCAGCACTCTGTTTGCAGCCCTTCATTTCAGCTCTTCAGGCTACATTAGGTTTTTCAAAGCCGAAGAACAATTTGGAAAACACATAAAGCCACTTCTGAGAGCTGGAGGGAAGTATCATATCCCTGGGATGGAACAGGAATCCCTGTTTTGATAGACTGGCCAATTAAGAATTGCCAACAGAGCTGGGAAATTTGCATTGGAATGTCATTTCCGTGGTGATGAATAGGAGCTCCCTACCTACGCTTTACCTGGTGGATGATCTCGATCCATTTCTACTGAGGCTCTGTCACTGTGCCTGCACTCATGGCATTACTCACCTCAGGACAGAGAACACATTCATTTCTCCCCAGAATCAGCCAAGGGGTGCTGCAGCCAGGGATCCTCAGAGAGGCTGTTTCAGGTCTCCAGTTCTGCATCCAGAAGATGCCCAGGGCAAAGGCAGCTGCAGCTCTGGGCTCTTCTTTCCCAAGGCAAACAGCGGGACAGCTCTCTGTTTGCTCTCCCTCCTGCTCTTAGGATTGAGTTATTATCCCTGCAATCATATTCTTAAGGTTAAGAACAAATATATATAAGAACCTCGTGGAAAATTGGTCCACTCTGGAGCTGACAGAGGAGCACAATACTTCAAGCTGTCCTAACCATTTCTCTGCTTAACAGAAACATTTTTCATTTCATTAGTGCCAAGTGCCCTCGTCATGCTGAGATTTTAAGATGAGTTTCTGTGTGAAATATGAGGAGTCTCCACTTGAAGCCATGTGGAGAGGGCTTGGTGCTTGCTCTGAAGGGCTGGGGAATTCTCCTGTTCCCAGGGAACCCAGAGGAGGCACACGGGCAGCAGCAAAGCCACAGCACCCCAGCCAAAACTGTCCCCTCCTAACAAAGACCTAACAAACCCAGATTAGGATTTATGGTGCCTCACAGACAGTTCTTCAATACCTTGAACCATGACCTCAGTGCTGGTTTTGAGCTACGGTTCAATTTTTGCTTGTTGTGATTTGAGACTCAGCATGTGATTAATCACCAGGAACATCCAGGGCTGCACAAACGGGGATGTGGAGGGGAGTTAGGGAAGGGTGTTTGGGTGCACAGCTCAGCATCTCAAGCACCTGGAGCTGCTGCATCCCAAACCCTGCCAGCACATCCCAGACCTGCAGAAGTGCTCCTTTCTCTCTGGGGAAGGCTGGGATTTTGTTCCAAACAGAGTGTGAGGACCTTCAGGTCTAATAACAGCTTTGGGGAATCACTGCACCTTGTGAGAGACCCCAGGGTCACCATCACAGGCACTGTGATGCCTCTCACCAGCCATGGGGAGAGATGCAGGAGGTGTCAGTGGAGTCACTCTGGAGTCATCAGGAGCTGGGGATAAGGATGTTGAGGGACACCAGCACTGAGGCTCTGTGGAATGAGCAGTAGCTCCCACTTAGCTTTTATTAGCCAGATACATCATGTGCCAAGCAGGCAGGAGGAAAATCAATGGCAAGGACTGAAGTTATGGACACTGATCCGGCAGCTGGAGCTGCTTCCCAACGCCGTCAGTAGCCAGTTCTCAGGGGCCTTGTGCAGACAGGCCGTGGATCTTCCCAGCAGAAGCCCTGACTGATGAAAAGTACAGATTTACCAGGATTTGTGGACACTTCAGGGCCGAGGGCAAAGCCTTTTCTTACATAGAAGCATCCCTGGATAGATCCAGCTGCATTCCCACCCCCAGAACAGAGTTTACTCGTGCTGTTGCACCTCCCTTTTGGGACACCACTAACTACATGAGAGCCTGATTTCCTCCTCCCAGCTCCGTCCAGATCTGACATCTTTTATAAAAATTTAAATCCCAACCCAAGGTAACACTCGGACAAGGACAGAGCCCAGACGTGGCTCAGTCTTGACGACTTTATTAAAGTTTTAATATTCCTTTCACCTCCAGCTAATCTGGCAGCCGTGACTGGGACAAGGAGAAAACCAGGCTGAGGAAATGATGAGCGCCATGCCTGGAGCTGTGTTCCAGTGAGGGCTCCACTCCCTGGCTTGGCTGCTTCCACGGCCCCACTTTCTGCCACGTTTGGCATCTTGTGGGAGAGCGGGCTGGCATCCTGTGGAGCCCATCTCTGGCTGCCAGTGCTAATAACACCCTTACAAAAAGGGTTCAGCCAGGATGGATGGGTTTGCTGGAAACGCCCGCACCTCCCGCGGCTCCTGCAAGGACATATTTTAAAATGGAAATGAAACGCTGAAAGAAACCTGATTTGCTTAAAATAACTGTGGAGGTTGAATTGTTTTGTTCTGAAAGAACAAATAAACAAACAGAAGGCGCAGGTTTGAGGAACGAGAGCACGCTGCGTGTGACACTTTTAATACAGAGTTATGGATGGCACCATCGTGGGAGAACATCCTACTGGGATTGTGGAACATGGCTGCTTGTGCAAACAACTGCATCGCCAACCTGCGGGCAGGGGGATTATTAATGAGTGCTTCATCAGGACCTTCTTCTGCAGAATTTCTAATGACTGCTTAAAAAAATATGTAAGTAGGCATCCGTGCTTTGGCAGCCTGCGCTGGTAACACCGAGTGCTCTGCCCGTGGGAACGCTGCCAGGACCAACGGGGTTGTTTAAGTCCAAGCCAGAGTCGGCAGCCCCGTCCCCAAATGATCCCTCCCACAATTCTGGAATATCCTGTGCAAGGAGAGCGCGGTGTCAGGTGTCACTCACAGGGAGCTCCAGCGCCACGGGACTCAGGACAGAGATGCTCCTCTTCCCCCGGCTCAGCTGAGTTAGCAAGAACCAGAGATGGCATCAGGGGAGAGGCTCCCTGGTCCCGTTTCTGCTCCAGAGGGATGAGCATTGGGAGGAGTATCTTTTGCCAGGGAGGCCGTGGGGAGCGGCAGGAGCATTCCCAGGCAGCACACGGTGAGTCGATGGGAGACAATTGCACTGTCACTGAATTGTTCTGTCCTGGACGCAGCTCCAGGCAGTCAGAAGCTGGCAATAAACAGAATTTGCTCAGGGACTATTGGTGAAACCCTGCTTATCACCAGCTGTAAATTCACTGCGGACACTTCCACCTTTATTTCCCATCCTGGGAACAATATCCCCTCACTGAACTGGGATATACTGCTGTGGTTCTGCTCCACCAGCCTCGCAGAGGAGCTCGTAAAAATTAAGGCACAGGCTTTGGTCAGTGAGATAAGGGCTCTGTGGTGCCAAAAACCAAGCACAAAGTCACTCCAGCCCAAGGAGGCTATGGAAGCACTGCCAGCTTCCCTCTTCCATGTTCAATTTGCTAAATTCTTGGAAACTACGATTAAAGAAGTGGCAGCAGTTCCAGGACTCTTATCCAGCTTTTCTTTAACCCTCCATTTTTTTGCAAGGAAGGATAATTTGAGATGAGCACATCCTGGTGGCACTCAGGTCCCACACGAGCCTCAGCAGCAGCTCCCACCTTCTTGCCTGCCACCAAAGGAGAAGAAATGGGGGGAAAATGGGTCTCCTAGCCAGTCCACACCACCCTGGGCCTGTGGCCCAGCTGAGCCGTCACCCCTTGCTTTGCAGTGCTTTCAAATGAGTAATCAATTATTCTTTATTAGGGTTATTTCTTTCATTAGTCGTTTCTTCAATGCTTTCAATGTTTCATTAGTTTCCTCTCAAGTTACAGTGGATTTCGAGCACTGTAGAAGAGGATAATTCATTTTATTAGGTCATTTATTTTCTGGGCACATTTTTAAAGGTCAATTAATCCATCTAAATGGAGGAGGAAGTATGGAATAGCACATAGAGCCTCCCTCCCCCTCTGCCAGAGAGCCCAGTGTGAGTTCACTTGCCCAGGTAGGGAGGGATGCACTGCTCCGTGTGAACGCCATGTCCTGGTGTGACATTCCAACTGGAACTGTACTTCCAGAAGCTGCTGGAAGCTATTATCCAGCTCCTTCCTGAGGATGGAAGAGCTACTCAGCCCTCCCAGCCCAAGAGTACTTGCTGTTCCCATCCCTGTCCCCTCAGCTCAGAGCATGTCCTGCCAGCAGGATGGGTCCTGCCACACCTCGCAGGTCCCAGCAGGGACAGGAGAACTCCAGGATCAGCACAGGGTGGGCTTTGCTGGTGAGGACCCCATGGGGAGCTGGTCAGCCCCATTCTACACCCCTTTATCCCTCCTTAGAGATGCTGAGACCAGCTCAGCCCAGCCAAACCCAGGACACGCATCGCTGCTGCTGCTGTTCCTGCTTGTGTTTACATTTGTATTGATGCCCGTGGTTTAAAACACCAATTATTCTAACTGAAAAATCCATGGACCAACCTCATAAAACCTCCCTTAAAACAGGGATAGAAAAGCATGGGCAGCTTGATGCCTCCATAAAATGTTAAAGGTGAGTTTTATTCCAACTGGGAAGTACCTGGGGATCTTTGAAAAGTCAAACCCTTCACGTGCAGGAGCTGGAGAGGAGCCTGGGTCCTGCCTGGTGACAGGGAGACACAAACACCCCACCTTTCTGGGGACAACAGTGCTGCTGCACGTGATTCCTCTCACCATCCCTGGTCTGATCCAGCAGGAAGATGCCACTTTGCCAAAAAAAAACACCTATTCTGGGGCTCAGCAGCTTTGTGCTGCTGCACTCTCCACATGGGGTTTTGATAACGACAAGCTGCAGACAGCAAAGGGTCAGGCATTCCTTCCTGGGAAGAGCCACCAGCTAGGGAAAATGCAGATCAAACACCCCAATATGGTGATTCAGAGAGCAGTTCTGGGTGACAACATTGTGACAGCTTGGCAGAAGTAAATTAACGAGGATGTGTGATTAGTCCCAGTGCATGTGAAGGTGAAGCACAGAGCAAGGGCTGCTTCTGTTTGCTGGGCACCAGACATGACAGGACACTCATTTTTTGGTGTCCTCTCCAAGTGTGTGCACCAGCCAAGGGCACAAGCACAGGGTGCCCTGGTTCAGATTAGCTCCTGCATCTTCCACCTTTGCTTGATCTCATTAAAGGAGCAGAAAAGCTTTGCCGGGGGCTCTTTATAAACCCCGGGCTGCTGAGCCGATCGATGCCACCGCTGAGGCCAAGGGGACTTTCCTTTAATTGCAAAACAAAATTTTGTTTTCTCTGCTTTCAGCGCAGGAACGAGCTCCAGCATCTCGTGATGCGGAGCAGGTTTCAAACCACTTATTAAATAATGCAGAGCAAGAGTTAAAAATTGATGTTAAACTTGATTTCCTGTAGCCTCCTGAGAGGCCACTCAGCTCGTTATAGCCAACGTCTGCGCCGCTCACCTCGAGCCTTCAGCGTGTTAGTGCTTATCAAACTTATGGAAAAGCTCCTTTATTAATCTCCTTTCCCATCCCTGACTTTTCCAGGGCACTGACAGGCTCTTTCTAAAGCAGCCTGATGCTGTGGGCTCGCTCTGGTGTGGGTCAGGGTCTCATCACCCTGACACATGCTGCTCCCTCTGTGTCCTGGCACAAGCCACCTGCTGTCCCTGAGGTTTTATCCAGAACAGATGCCTAAATATGGAAGGGCATGGATGGTGGGACGCAGACGTGTGCTGAGAAGACGCTGGGAACAGGCGGGGTGTGGTGTGCGAGCTCAGCGCGGGAGCACATCCCATGGACTTGGATTTCAGCACCAGCCACACCTCCAAGGGGAATCCCTTTGCCACACCCCGTTTGCCCTCTTATGGTGCAGCAGCACCTGAGCTGGGAGATAAGGTCTTGGTAGATGTATCCCAAGTCTCTCGCAGCCGGCTTAGGTTTCAAACAGACTAAATAAATATTAATAAACCATAAAAAACCCGGGCTCAGTTAGTGGAGGAAAGGGATAACAGATGGGCTGGAGTTAACCAGAACATTATTTCCAGCTGAGGAGCTGGGCTGGCCCACGAGCCAGTACGAGCCCTGGAGCTCCTCATGGCCCCGAGATGGGAATGCTGTGATGGACTCCAGCCACAGCTCCACGTGCTGCTTCACTGGGCAAACCCAGTGCTGCACTGCCACTGCCAGTCAGGGCATGCAGAACACCCTGTACCCCCTGTGAGCATCACCCAGGGCACCCGGGCCACACACCATCCTCTGGAAATGTCACCCAGGGTACCCAGCATGTGCCACCACTGCTAGCCTGGGCACGCAGGGCACCCAGCGCCCTCGGTCACCAGCTCCCAGGCACTGTCCAGCCACGAGTGCAAACAGCGATTACCAGTGAGGGAAAACTTCCAAGAAGCAGGAGGAAGCAGAACGATCTTCAGAGGAGCTGTCAAAGTGAATGAGAGAAGAAAAAGCCATTCAGCTTTTTAATATTTTGTGCCAGGCTTGGAAGAACAAACAACTATGTGAAAAGGAGCATCCTCTAAACTACTGGGGAACCGAGGGGCTGCCAGGCTAGTGAGGGCTTTCCTGCATCCCATAAAGCACTTTGTGCTGCTGCTGGGAAAATGATGAAAAGGGAGGGAATGCACTGAGAGTTTTCTGAATTTGTTTTGTGTTTTCTTTGAGTAGGGCAAAAAATGTGCAAAAAATGGCCGGACACCTTGGATCTGCATCAGAAGGAGATCAGAAGGCTCCTGGCTTTGCTGACAGTGTGTGGGGGGTGAGGAAACAAGAGGGAAGGCTGCCATTTATAAATTGTATCTATTAAACCTAAATGGGGGGAACTAAACAGGCCACAATAGAGCTAACCAGTCGTTTCAAGAGTAAAATCCCAATTTCAACAGTCAGCAAGAAAGTTTTCATAAATAGAAATACCAACTGTTCAGGTGGAGAACTTAAAGATCTCCGCAGAAGTGAATGATAAAAGAGTTACTTGAATACATTCAGAGCCCATTGTTCAAGAGAAGAAAGCAGTAAAGAAGAGGAAAATAGGACTCCTCAAAGTAATGAGTGGAGCAGATGAGGGAGAACAAAGGGCCAGCAGCTCTGCACCCACTTCATTTGTTCCCAGCTCATTGAGAGGAATGAGAAGCTCGAGGCAGCGCCGGCTGTTTGATACCACTGAAAGGGTGGTGTTATTAAAGCTCAGATAAATAACCCAGCAGGCACGGGCTGGGGGCTGCTCACACACATCGGGCTCCAGAAATGGAGTTTGGGGCTTCTGGAGAGGGATCAGCGTCTCTGGGGTTGCTGTAATGGGTCTGATTGCACCCAGTGCCTCTGGCAGCCCTGGCATGGGAGCCCCTGGCTCTGTGCTCTGCTCAGGATGTGCCAGGAGAGATGTGCCTGTGCTGGCACAGCTGTGCCAGAGAGATGCCAGCTGAGATCACATTTAGGAATATCCAAAGGAAGCTACAAAGATGGGCCTGGAGGGGCCACACGAGGAGCTGAGGGCACTTGCTGTGCTCAGCTGGAGAAGACTGAGGTCAGACCTCGTCAGGCTCTGCAGCTCCAACCTCTGTGACAGGGACAGGACCCAGGGAATGGCTGGAGCTGTGCCAGGGGGATTCAGGTTGGATATTAGGGCAAGGTTCTTCCCCCAGAGGGTGATGGCATTGCCCAGGCTCCCCAGGGAATGAGCAGGGCCCCGAGGCTGCTACAGCCCCAGGAATGTTTGGACAGCACTGCCAGGATGCCCAGGGTGGGATTGTTGGGGTATCTGTGCAGGACTTGGGGTTAAACTTTGGTGATCTTTGTGGCTCCCTTCTATCTCAGCAGATTCTGTGATTTGATGAGAAGTGTCCCAGTGCCTTGGACAGCTTCTGAGCCAGCACCACACTCCCTGTACTCAAACAAGCTGCCCATAACCTCTCCCACCAAGCTGTTTATTGTTTTGGGCTGCATTTATTTCCAATTATGATTCAGTTTATCCCAATTAAATGCCACTTATACTTCAATGTAGTTATCCAGTCCAATACTCCTAATTAGTTTGTAAAGTATTAGAAGTCAATTTTAATTATTTCCAGTGGGTTTCAAGGAAATCTCAATTAGATATCTGTGCTTTTACTCCAAGCTGCGGCTATTCCTTCATTTCCCCAAGCACCATTTCCCTCCCCACGGTTCCCTGTGCCCACTGGTGGATCCAGCTGGAGCCACAGGGATGCACAGGGAGCTCTGGAATTGGGGGCCACCCAAAGCCAGTGAAGTGGCCAGGCCATGCCACCCCTCCCTGGCAGCAGGAGCATCCCTGTGGGTGGGTACCAGACAGGGCAAGCGGCTGTCACAGCCTCTGTGCCAGCTACCTGGGGAGCCTCCATGCTGATAATTATCTGTACTCACACAGTGCCTTTTCTTTTTGGTAATTGCTTTGTTTTTTCATGGGATTTAATTACAGAATCCACATGGGGAAAGCTCTGCACGGTTCAATTTTCTGGGGCTGGTTTGCATCAGGGGGGGGAAGCTGCAGCTGGGGAAGTCTGGCCCGGGTGTCCCTGTCCTTGGGGCAGCCCTGTCCCAGAGAGGAGGTGACAGGTGTTGGTGCGGAGGGTGGAGCAGCGTGTGGATCTTTCGATCCACTTTTACTCATTCCATGCAAAGCTGAGGCTGAATTGATTTGCCCCAGGTCCTCCTTGACAGGAGTGGTTCTCACTAAAGTTAATTTTGTGCACAGTCAAAACGGTGTCACTGCAGATGCTGATGAGCAGCTGCTGGCGCTCGCATCCCTTCCCATGTGGATAAATGCTCCTCCTTCCACCGGGAAAGCTGAGTGGCAGAATCCCCACTTTAGGGGGGCAAAGTAACAACATCAAACAAAAATAATAACACTCAAAAAAAAAGAAACGAACAAAAAACCAAAAAAAACCAAACCTAAAGCAATTCTCAGCTTTGACTGAAGATGAATCCTCCTCTTTGCTCATTATAAAATACCTATTATCTCCCTTTATCTCCAAGCCACCAGTGTTATTTCAATTTAACAGTGTATGGGAAATGCAAGGGAATATAATAAAAGAGCCATGGATGCACTATTTAATGTCAGAATGACAGATGCTTCAATTAGGCAGACACGGCTATTTCTCCCCAAAATAGATAAAGATGAAATTTTTATAAGATTGCCCTGTTTGTGTTTGCAATAGGGTGCTGGTACATGCTTTCATCACAATACAAATTAATACAAAAGCTCCGATTTCAGTGGAAACCTGGAGGGATTTGACAGCAGTTTTGCAAGTTGCTGAGCTGGTTGGTCATTCCCTCAGCCCTGGGAATGCCTTGGCTTTGACAGGGACAGAGTGGCACCGTGGGCACATCCAGGGCACCAACACAGCAGCAGTGACACTGTGCTGACACTGGCACTGCATGGCCACGCTCTCCTGGCCCCCTGCGAGCCCTTGACACCACTGAAGGTCTCTCCTTTCCAGTGCTGCTCCATTCCAAGGCATGTTTGTTCAGTAAGTGGGTCAAGGAATAGTCAACAGAAAAGTTATGTCTGTGTTTACCCAGGAATTATAGATATAGCCTGAATTATGCATGAATTAAAAGAAAGTCAACACGAGCGGCACAGTAAACACGTTGGCTTTGCCAGGGGTTTGAAGAGGGGGGATCAAAGGGAGGGGGTGCAGGGGAGGTTCCTGTGGTGTGGAAGCCAGAGGCAGAGTGGAGCCGTGGGGTGCCAGAATGCAGGTGCCGTGTCCTGCCTGTGCCCTGGGGCCCAAAGCACTCCTGCACAGCCACTTGTGGCACTGAGTTTATTCCTGGCTTGAGCCTGGTGTTGTTTCCCTCTCATCAGCTCTCACTGTTTGTCCCAGGCCAGATCCCTCGCCCAGTGCTGGGAATGTTTCGGTAGTGAAGCACTGCAGACATTATTTATTACTCTATTTCAGCCAAAACAAGTGCTTCTCTCATTTATTTATTAATCACTTTTCAAATTCAAAGGGAACATCTGTGCAGATTCGCAGTTAAGGGGGTTTTGTGGCCTGAGCAACATTTCCCTGTAATTTCTATAAATAGATCTGGCATTTATTCCTCATTCTGAGCAGTGTTGATCATCCTGATAACCCTTCCTGAGAGCTGTAACCCATCTCTAGCCCTGTGACCCAGCTGCATCCCGAGAGGAGAAGGAGGAGGTGATGCTGCAGTGCTGGTGCCACTTTCCAGCAGCATTCCCACTGGGATAGGCTGGTGGCAGGAGGGAATCCCCCTCCCAAGGGGTGGGTGATGGAAACATTCCTATCCCAGAGGCCACACCAGCCACCCCAGTGATCCCCAGGGCATCACCTGACCACCTTCAAGCCCTGGGAGGGGTCTGCTGCTGCTCTGCAAACCCCAAAAAACGGGAAATCCCAGACCTCTGGTGCTACCAGCACATCTGGAATGACTCTGTTAAATTGCTCTCATTCCTACCTGCTTCCTAATTCAGCCCCAACGTGACACTCATCCATCACTGCCTGCAGCCTCATCCCACCACAGCACTGGGCTTTGCTGCTCCACTTGGAGCACTCTGAGCTCCCCCTGCTCCCCAAAGCCATTACTGTGTTCCTGAGAGCCTGGATCAGGCTCCTGAAGTTCCATGTGCTTTTAGGAACAGGGAGTGTATTCATAATCCAAAGGCATCCTCAGGGACAAAAATTATAAATGAGGTGTTACGACTCAGCAGTTTGATCCAGTTCTGGGACTTAAAAGGTTTGTTAATGATAAATATGTTAATGCCATTAGCATTTCAGAAGAGAGGATGATGGAGCACAGGAGGGACCTCAGGACATCCAGACAGCTTCATCTCATGGCAGTGACGTGTGACAGGCAGAGCGTGCTGCCTGAGCTGCCACAGCGAGTCACACCTTGACCCCAAGGCCACCAGGCCATCATTTTTTGTTCCTGCCTCTGCTCCAGCACATGAGGAGCATCTCAAATGTCACATCTCATCATCCTGTGTCATCTCATCTCATCACATCTCATCATTTCTCATCTTGTCTCATCTCATCCCATCCTCCTGCAGTACTGGGGCTGCTTTTTCCCATCTCATCCCAGCCCAGCCCAGGCCCTGGCAGCAGCCATGCTGGCTGCATCCTCCAGACTTCCACATCTGGGAACTAAACTGCTCCTGAGGACGTTGGGAACTCCATATTTCACCAATTTCTTCCATTTCACTTTCAGGTCTATCCATCACCATCTCTTAGCAGGAATTTCCATATTCCAGCCGTGCTCTGCTCTGCCAGCCATCCCTTCTGAGCAGGTTCTAACCTGGTTTGCCTCACGCAGATATGAGGAACACATTTAACCTTTTTTATGAGGCATATTTATTGTATTCAGGCCTCCACTTTCCAAATCTGCTCCCAACAGACATTTGTCTTTTTGAGGTTCCCAGTGGTTCCAGTGCAGAGCCTGAGAATCAATACAGCTCACATCCCTTCAGCTTCCCCAGCAGCCGGATCCAGATTGGATTTAAGCCGGGCTCCATCCCCTGTTAGGCTTTAAGCAGCCCGAGATGGAGCTTTATTGACTGCAGTGGGAAAGTGTGATTTATCCCTGCTGCTCATCAGCTCCATTTGCCCAACGGAGCCACTCCTAGGGATGGCTGGGAGTTGGGACTATAAACATATTTCACACTCCTCTCCTGAAAGAGGTAAAATACAGAGTAGACGGCTCTATTCTATCAGCCTCTGGTTATTCTCTCCAATATTTATTTCAAAGCCCGGTGCGAGCCCCCTTTGTGCAGGGAGGAGATAAACCTGCGTTTGAACTAATTGCAAATCACTTTCTCTGGCGGAGGGCCGCCTCGCTGGAGCAGCAGCGTGCTTCGGCAGCGGCTCTGAAAGTGCCGGGAAACTCCCCCAGGAGGGAGAGAGCTCAGCACAAACCCGGGGCTGAGCCCTTCGACGTCCGCCTCACCCCATGTGCAGCAGGAGAAGCTCCTCGCCCCGGCTTTCCCTCCTGCGCGGCAGCTCGGAGCCGGCTCCGTGCCACCCTTTGGAAGCAAAGCCGAGCAGCTCCTGCTGTCCATGGGATGCCTCGTCTGGAGGCATCGGCAGCTGCCGCTCCCGGCGCAGCTCCCGCCCAGTCCCGGCGGGTGCGGAGGAGCCAGATGCCTGGCACGGGGCTCAGAGTTCTGCCGCTGGGAAGCCTCGGGGAGAGCTTTGCTGGGATGCGCCGTGCAGCTGCTCAGCCCTTCCAGCCTCACAAACCCGCTCTCCAAAGAGCCGGGTGCCAGCGCTAGAGTTCTAAAAGATCTGGCAAAAAAAAAAAAAAACAACAAAAAAAGATAGGAGGGATGTGGGAGGTGGGCAGGAGGTCCGGCAGCTGCAGCTTGGAGCCTGGCTCCTTGCTGGCATCCCAGCCGAATCCCTTCAGGAATCTGACCTGTGGGCAAGCACAGAGTGTGGCTTGTGAGCTGCATGAGAAGCCGGGGCCGCTCAGGTCCTGCTTCTGTTGGGATCCCCGTTATCACCATCCCGTGTCTGGCAGAATCCACAGGCAGAAGTCAATCCGTGTGCCAGCCTGGCCATCTGACCAAGAGGGGAAAGGGAACGAGCCCGTGCCGCCAGGAGATGGGTTATTCCTGGCGCTTACTGTCGCTTTACTTGTGGATAACTCCTGCACGGAATTCTGTTTCCTCCCAGGAGAGGGCAATGCCACACGCACCGCGGCCACCCTGCCGGGAGGGCTCCTCCTGTGGGCTGGGGAGATGCCCCAGGAGTGGGGAGCAGGACAGGACAGACCCCCACTCACACAGCTCCCACGGCAGGCAGATCCATCTGAAAACCAACCTTCCCTTGCCTCCGCCGAAGGTGGCCTGAAAATCCCAGAGTGTGTGTGCTTTCGCAGTTCAGGAGAAATTAAACCAGCTTATTCTCAGGAAATCATCCGTTTCCCAGAGAGTCCGGGATGACGGCTGCTGGCACCCGCCCAGCTCGCTGTTAACAAGCGAGCTCGGAATGTGAGGCAGCAGATCCGATGCGAATTATTTTTGCAAAGCCGGAGGATTTCATCTCAGATGAGCTGCCAAAGTGGGAAGTTTTAATAAGTGTAATCCTCCAACATAATTAACCAGCGAAGAGATTGGCCCTGGATGGTTTAAGCGCTGCAATCTGAGGGCTGAGAACGGGTGCTGGGACTGCAGCCTCGAGCCCTCCGCCTCCTAATCAAGGGGCAGGGAGGTGGCCCTGGAGCCTGCCCTCCTTCTGGCATTGCTCCATCAGGTCTTTCCCAAGGCAGCAGAAGCAGGGAGAAGAGCCTTGGACCCAGCAAACCGCCCCACGCTGCTCCTTAGAGAAGCTGTGGTGGGCAGAGCTTCACACCAAGCGAGTCTGGGATGGCCCCTCCAGTGCTGGTTTAACACAGGGAGATTTGCAAGCTGATGAACAGGAGCCCTGCAAGATGTTTGGATTTGGGATGAGGTTCCCACTGGCAGGAGTGGGAGAGCCAGTGCAGCTGATCATCCTTTCTGCTGTCAGCCCCACACAATTCCCCAGCGAGCAGAGTTGCTTAAAGACGTGTATTAAGGCAATCATGTTGTCTGCTCTGCCCTGCTCCCGTGACAGCTTCCCCCGGCACGGCCAGAGCGGGAAGCTCTAATCATGTCACGTCAGGAGTGTGGATGAGCTCTCAGGAGAGCTCTTCTTTGCTGGGAAGTGGCATCTCTGTCATGTAGTCCGGAGAGAAATCAATGAGAAAAACAAGTCAGGGATCAGCGGATGAGGCTGATGACTCTTTCCTGTTGCACTTTGGTTTGTGCAAACGCAGGGGAACGGTTGTGGGGTGACTGGGGCTGCCCTGTGGTACTGGGGCTGCTTTTTCCCATCCCACCTGTGTTTCCCAGACAGCTGCTCCCCTATGAGCCCAGTACAGCAGTCAGCAGGTCAGGCGTCCTTGTGATGAATTCCTTCATGCTCAGCAAGTCTTTCTTGCCACAAGCAGCAAGAGGGAAATAGAGGAAAAATGATCAGATTTTCTCCTTCATTGAAACAGTAGAATATTGGCTCCTGGTAGATAAGACAAAGAGGGGGTAAAGGGTTGTGCTTCCATTAGATCTTTTTAATTGGGCTTTTTCCTGAAAGCAAAAAATCGATATTTTCATCTACATGAACCCAGCAAGTTCTTTGGGTCACTTGCAATAACACAAATCTGGGCCTTGTACTGTGGACTGCAGGAGAGAGGGCAGCTGCCTGCTGCAGCCCTGGCACCCATGGGTAAAAACTGCCCTGTGCAAGGAGCTGCTGTGCTGGGCCAAAGAGACTGGGACCACGCTGGCATGGGGATCCCAGCTGGGGAATGGTGCTGGGATCCCAGCCTGGGTTTGGTGCTGGGTCCCAGCGGTGTGTGAGCGATCAAAGACTTCGGTGCTGGAGGAAAAAAAACCCAATTCTGAGCCCAGCATCCTCAGTCAATACCTGCCAATTCCTAAGAAATTGGCCACCTTGAAGTAACTGAGGTGCAAAATAGAGCCGATTAGAAAAATTAAACTCAGGCTGAGCTGGAAGAAAGGCCATTCAGCTCACTGCAAACATTATCTGCTCTAATTGGAAGCTTTGTTTAATTTGGCTTTGAAATTGAATTCCTTTTCCTTCCTGGAGAACTGTTATTACCTTAATTCTCCTCTTTGAATAAGACCATTTATATGGTCAAATACGGCTTGTTTGCAGCACAGCAAGCTCGGGAGCAGAGCAGCCACAGCCTCTCCCACACCTCCCGCCCGCTCCTCAAGCCCCGTGCTGTTCCCTGGTGTCGATGCACGTTCACCCACTCCCCATGCTGGCCGTGCTTGGTAAATACATTATTCATGGAAAGAGTGAAAGATCTGTTCGCACTTCACCCTCCCTCCCAGGCAGACTTCCCACGTTCCCCGTTTCCTCTGGGGCAGCAAAAGTGGAGGCAACTCCAGGGCAGGGAGATTCCCCAGAGAAGAGAAGCGTGTCCTCATACATCCATGGCTGCTGCTCTTCAGGGAGACACATCAAAGCGGATTTTCCTGTCTCCACACCAGCTCTTCTTCTCTTGTTCCACCGTCCCGTTGCTTATTTGCAGAACAGCTATTGAGGGAAGACAACAGCGTAATGAAGGCATTGCATCCCAATTTCCAAGTGTGGCCAACAAGATCCATCAGGCACTTTGGGAAAATCAAGAACTTTATCTCCAATCAGCCAGCTTTTATCTGCTTAGGGATAAACAAGGCTGAGGAACCAGCGGTAGCAACAGCTGCATCATAAACAAGCCTGAAACCAGACCCTTCTGCTGGAAGTAAATAATTGATCTCCGAAAAATTCTGCTTAGGCAAAGCCATTTCAATTACCTGGTAGAGGACGATGAGTGTGGAGAGAGGTTAACAGCTCTGAAATATTTAAGGAGAAGATGTTTGCCTGGGCACGCCACAGCTTGTCTTTCATTTACCCAAAAGAGGAGATTATTTGAGCAGCAGAGTGATAGGGGGGCACAACTTTCTCCAGCCCCAGGCTTGGAGCAACCTGTTCTGTGGAAGCTTCCCCTGCCCATCGCAGGGGGTTGGAACAAGAGGAGCTTTAAGGTCTCCTCCCCTGCTCCAGTCTGTTCCCAGGAGGTAACAGGCACCCCCTGGGTGGGCACAGGTAGCAGAAGAGCCCTCCAAGCTCCAAGGGAGCGCAGGGGGCCGGGCTGGGTGCCAGCTGTGCCGTGCCGTGCCGTGCCGCTCACAGAGCGCTATCAAAGCCGCGGTGTTATCGCCACGGCGGGTGCGAGCGATCGGCTTTGGTTTCGTGAGGGCTTTGATCATCAGCTACCTCAGCTGTGGGAAATGCGTGGTTCCCTTTGTTTCGCTTAACTTCCCTTTCTTCACTTTCATCCTCATGAATAATTTATTCTTGTTTGTTCTGTTCACTTTCATAATTTTGTTTTCTTCACCATTAAAATTCAGCTTCAGTGGCTTGTGGAGGAACTTTGAAGATCTCTCTCCCTGTCCTCAACCTTTCAGAAGGAACAAATTCCTCCCAGGTGTGGTCATGGGGAGGGAGGCATTTAATCCCTTCTCTCCTGGCTTCTCCTCGCAGAGCACCCACCCTCAGCCCTGGTCCCCCACATCTCTGGGGTGTGGAGCATCTCCAAGGATGCCACAGGCCCCAGGAGTGAGAGCAGCTGTGCAGGACATGGACAGAGCCACAGCCCTGTCCAGGCACTGACCGTGAGGATGAAACTACTTCTGACATTATAACACATCCTGCTTTGGATCTGCTGGGTCAATAAAATGAGGGAGTGCTTCTCTCATGGTGAAAAGATTTTAAATTTTCAAAGCAGAGTACAGATTCGGTGGACAGAAATGTCCTCACACAGCTGCTGAGGAGGTCTCTCAAAACCACAGCACAGCTCATCCCCTGCTCTCACCCTTGCTTCAGCCACCTGCCCCCTTCCCTTTCCCTGCAGCAGTTTCCTTAGCTGATCTTTTATTCTGCAGACCTCTCCTTTTTTTACGTTTTACCACTATTTTTCCATGCTAAAAGATGGATTTTATTGTATTCACCCTTAAACTCTCCAACACAAAGTGCATCTTCCATTTCCCATCTCCTGTGCTCTCCCCACATGGCTCATCCCAGGCTCAGGAACTCCACCCGAGCTCACATCAGCATCAGGGGCGTCGTGAAACACTCCTGATGGCACCAGGTGATCACCCCCCAGGTGAGAGCTAGGCTCTCTCTCCCCCAAGATCTGGAGCTCTCCTGGCCTATGCCTGTGCTGTCAGCTCGCTGGGAACCAGGCTGTTTGCCCTCCTGGATAAAAATGTCATCCGCAGCCTTTTCCGAGCACCAGGAAGGTAATTACTCAGAGGGGAAGTGAGATGCCTCTGCATTAGCAGGTATCATTTGTTCTGGGGTCGCAAATTGCGCTGTTGTCGCTGCTAATGCTTTGACAGCGGCACCCGAGGCCCTTCGGAGGGGGAGGGTGCTGCTCCCCGCAGTGCTGAGCCCAGCATCGCTCGTCTGCTCCGGTTACCGTCAGTGTTTAAAAGTGCATCCCGGAGAACTGGGTGTGCTTTGCAGCTCAGGGAGGCTCAGATTGCGTGTGCCACCTCCAGCTGCCCAGCGCAATGCAGGGGCAATTACCGGTGATTATCAAACATGTCAATGACCTGACTTACCCCGGAGGAGCTGGGGGAGCTCTTTAAACTGCTGATCCCGCAGCCCGCAGTCCAGGGGAGGACCTGGGAATATTGGCTGAGAGCGAGTCTCGCCCCTCGCCTGCTGTGAGCTCCTGCCTGCGAGGCTGCCTCTGGGGAGACCTTGTTCTGAGTGTAGCTCCTGTCTGAAATTTCTGGGTCAGGATTATTGATTGGGATCATTAATTGGCCTGGCTGCGTGAGCCGTGGGGCCGCAGGGCTCCGAGGTGCCTCCGTAGGCAGAACTCCGTGCAGCCTGCTGAGCCTCCGGGCTGGATCTCCTGGCAGCTGCTGCTGGCTCTGTGCCTTTTCCCTGCCTCTCTCCCGTGGCTTTTAAACACGGGGGCGAACCCCTTTGCCCTCAGCTCCGCCTGTCCCACCCCTGTGTGGCTCCTGGAGCGGCGCTGCGGGTGTCAGCGCCCAGCGTCGCCGCAGCTCCCCGGGGACGGAGAGGACGGAGCCCGGTGTGGGTGCGCGGGAGCTCTCCCCGTGCGATCCTCACTGCAGCTGGTTTCAACTGCTCTCACAGGAGAAAGAGGGTGCAAACCCCACCTGTGGAAAGGCACAATTTTTTGTAAGGAAACTTCCTATCTAGGACTCTCCTGGAAAATGTTTCAGGCTGAAGGGCTTATGGCAAATAATCAGTGTCGGATATGTGTGTCTCTTTGCTGCTGTGGGATTTAGAACATCCAGAAAACAGACAAGCCCAGGGTAGCACCTTAACCAACACGTGTTGTGTCAGTTCACACCATGTTAACCTCCCTGCATATTTTCCGTGCTAATCGGATTTGACTTCCCTGCAAACTGACAGCGCTCGCAGGTTGGCACACAGGCACACGCCACTCCTGGAATTAAAAATAGTCGGTAATCGGCACCTCTGGGCAGCTTTGATCTCAATCCCATGCAGACTGTGATGGTTTTCCAGCTCAGGCACACAGGCCAGGCACGGATACGAGTCTGTGCGGGGAGGCAGGTGGGCTGCCGAGCATCCCGATGGACGCGCTGTGAGTTCCTGTGCCTCTGCAGCGTGCCAGAAACTATCCAATTTAGGGCTGGGGATGGAGGTTCAGGTCTCAGAGAGATCTGAAATTCCAGATCCTGTCAAAATGAGTGGGTTCACTTCCAGTGAGTCATCGATGTGAAGCAGCAGGCTGGAACCTGGGGTGCCGGGAGGGGCTGGGGGTCCCGCTGGGGCTCGGCAGGCAGGAGCAGCCGGGCACACCGGGCACTGCTCCGGCTGCGGGAGCAGCCCTGCCTCTGGTGACACCTCTGCAGATTGCAGAGCATCGGGTTAACTCGCAGCAGGCAGCTCTGAGGGCTGCCGAAGTGCTGCTGGCTCATCCTGATGAGAGCTTCAGCCACCCGGGAAAGCGAGGAAGGGTCTCCCGAAGGATCCCCGTCTGCTGAGGGAATCTCACATCGTGAGCTCCGGTTCCATCGTGATAAAGCAAAGGCTCTTCCCAGAACCCAACTCTCAGCTGCAGGGCTTTTAGCAGCAGTGGCTGGTTTGAAGGAAAAAAGAATTCCTTTGCCCCAAGGAGGGAGGGAAGACAATAGAGTTGGGTTAAACACTAATCACAGGTTGAGGGAAAGAACAGAGGAATTTAAAGCTAATTAAAAGTATCTGAGGTTTTTTAAAACCACTTCTAAAGCAGATAAATGGAAATAACCCACCGGGTGCTGATGAGCTTTGAATTTTGTTAGGAATCACAGAAGAATAAATTTAGCAAATCACCAGGAAAGGCTAATGCAGCCCTGGCGCTCCAGCACACAGCCACCACTGGTAATTCTCCAAATTCCTGACAATTATCCATTTCAGGAGACACTTCCACTTATCTCACCTCACCTTAAAACCTTCCTATTGAACTCTGCCTGTGATTAATCTTTGTTCTTGTTCACTTTTCTCTGTTCTCCATTATCGCTTTCCTGTGCAGTGACATCCATCCTCACCTGCCTGCCCCCTTTCCTGTGGCTGCTCCATTTCAGAGGGATTAAGCTTTTAATTGCAGGGAGTTTTTTTGCTTCATCACTGCATCATCACAGAGCTGCCTGCCAGCTCTTTGAGGCTTCTGGGGCAGCTCAAAGCCTTCCCAGAAGGAAGGGTAGGATGCTGCAGATGGAAGCTCCCTTCCAGGAGAGCAGGATTTGGTCCAGACCCTGATCAGACAATGGTGAGAGTGGCAGCTTTGGGCTCTTAAGGAATATGGAAGTGGGAATATTCCAGAAACGGAGGGGTTTTTGAGAGAAGGATAAATGCAAGATGGAAAATACCAAGGGAAGAAGAATGGCAGCCTTGAGACATCCCAGCATCCCTGGCTACGGCACACAGGGAACAGGGGAACGGGGAGGAGAGCGATGTGGGACGGCTGAGTAAGGAAGAGGAGATAATAATAATAAAAAGGGAAATGAAATAAACACAAGAGAAATCCAAGCTGCATCTCAATAGACTGTAGGGTTCAATGAGCAGCTGGGACAAAAAAAAATCTGCAAACACCGTGGTTCCTGAATAATAGAGATGGGAGAGCAGGTGATGATAAGGCGACCGAAGGAAGGAAGGAAGGTGGGAAAAAATAGAAAGGAGAAATTACTGGAGGGAGAAACCTGCAGGTGATGTGCTATTTTGCTATGCTAATAAAGAGATGAAAGCAACTGGAACAGGAGCAGAGACTGGAAAAAGTCTTACTTTTGTTGGAAAGAATAAGAGGATAAACGTTTTTAACATTTATGAAGTAGCAAAATAAAGCAAAGAGAGGCTCAGAACATCAGCCCGTAGATGAGGAAATTAAAGCACATAAAATATTTATTCATTTGTGCTTAGTGGCTGTCAGCCATGCATGCACTGGAGAAATGGGATGTTTCTAGGCACAGTTTTATTCCTGCTCCTATTTTTCCCTCCTTTCCCAGGGATGAACAGGAACAATTTGGTGAATAGTAGCTAAACGCTCGGCTCATTTTCTACATTCCATCAATGTTTCATTTCTTAATACCCTTGAAACAAAAATGGGAAGTTGGTATAAAACATTATTCTCCTTTCAAATCATGGAGAAGGGGAGCATGGTTCCAGGCCAGGCAGCAAGATTACAAACTGGCATCTGTGTTAAAATGGGAATGCAGTGCTGGTGTCGGTGCCAGGTTGGAAAAGGCCCTTTAATGAACCACAGAAAGAGGGATGTAACACAGGTTTTCCATGTCACCAGCTGTCTCCAGCCTGGCCCAAGAGGACTATTTCTGAGGAAAGCTCTTGGCTCCTTGTCTCTGAATATTTCACCTACCATCCTCACCAACACAGGGAGCAGATTCTTTGCTCCAGGCAACTTATCAGTTACTGCACTGGCAGGAAAGCAGCTTCCTAATGACACCTTCAATGGCTGGAGGTGGCACCGGAGCTCTGTGTGCTCCCCAGATCTTTGTTAGATGCTCCACTCATCAGCGTTGCAGGAACGGTGCCACCAGCACTTGGAAATTGCTCCTGGACCTCGGGACCAGGGGGAGGGGCTGTGAGGAAGATCTGGCAGATTTGGAGAATCCCTGTCTGTCTCTTCTTGCGTCTTTCTGGAAGAAATCCAGCTGTGCATGGGGAGCAGGAGCAAGGCACAGATCACCGCTGGCTTGGAGCACTCACCCCCATCACCTGCAGGGCAGCGCTGGCCCCAGGCAGTGCCATGTCAGCCTCTGGCCTTTTGCTGACTTTAATTTGTTGGATGGGGAATCCTGGGCGCTCCAGCCTTGGCTGGCACCGCCTGCAGCCTGTCAGATACATTTACACTCCAGCAGCAGCATCTAGACTTGACCAGCCCTGAGCTCACTCGCTCCTCTCCTTTAGGAAGCAGTTTTTTCCCTTTGCCACGCTGCCCTGATTTACCTGTGCAGATGTGGGTGTGTACCCCCCTTCCTGCCCTGTTTGGGCTGTGGGAGCCCAGCAGATCAGCCAGCCAGGATTTCCTGGGATGAGTGGGCAGATCTGCCTGGAGGATGCAGGGATGTAATCCCAGGTGTGGAGCAGCTCCATGGGCAGCCTGGAGCTCTGTCTCCCTATTGTGCCTGGCCTGGCTGGGTGCTGGGGGTGGTAGGAGCACCAGGATCTCTGGCTGGAGGAGGAGAAGGCAGCCAGGGCTGGAGCTGCACCTTCCTGGGCAGTGCTGTGGGCAGGAGCTACCCTGCCCTTCCAGCCAAGGTTGGGTCAGAGCTTGTTTTTGTAGAGTTACAAGTGCTAATGTTACATTACATGTTTTCCTGGGTCTCTTGAGATTAATGGCAAAGCTTCTGGTTAGCCCAAGGGATTTTCTAAATCCTTCCAGGAGTGCTATCGCAGGAGAGCTATGCATGAGCCTTGGGCAGGGTGGGGAGTGCCAAGAACCTGTCCTGCTGCCTTTGCAGTCTTCTGTAAAGCATAGAAGTGTCAATATTAATTTCATCATAAAGCTCAAAACCTCCCTTGATTTCTTGCTTTATCAGGAATGATAAATTCCTAGAGAATTTCTTCTTCTGGATGCTACAGTTTCCAGTGAGGTACTTGGATAATGGAAGGCAAAATCAATGCATTGACTTCAATTGGGATCTGCCAACTCATATCAGCCGAAAAGATGCTCTTTTTTTTTTGTCTTCTGGTGACAATCTTATCAAAGTAGAGCTGGCCTTGCCTGAGCAAAGGAGATGCTGATAACCACAACAAAGAGTTCACTGCACAGCCAGATGATGCAACTTCCATCTCTGTTGTAGGATCAGAATTTTCTCAAGGATAGATTAAAACAGAAGCAGTACTTTCTCATGGTCATGGCTGACAAAGCACTTTAACACCTTCTAATGGCACTTGTGGAAGGTGCACAGGAGCCCCTGCTCTGTGGCAATTACAGAGTTTGTGAGCTGCAGGTGCCACGTGCCACAGTTGTGCCCAGCTGGAAGCCTGGTGCCACGGAGAGTTGGTGAGCAGCAGAAACGTACCTAACCCTAATCCCTGCCAGCTGCTGAAATCAAGAAAAGCCTACAGAGTTCCTTTTTCCTACAGGGATGAAGCTTGCAAACATAAGGATGGGGTGACTGAGCTGTGTATGGATGCAGCTACAAGGAGGAAACCAGCAGCAGAGTGGGAGCTGTGTCCTGTGCCTCAGCTGTGCTGCTCCTGCCTGTCCTCCTGTCCTCTGAAGAGAATCCTGTGCTCCTCTCATCCTCACTGTGTTCCCAAATCCTTTCTGTTCCCTCAAGGCCTTCAGCATCAATGTTCTGCATATAGACTCTCCCACAAGCCCTGGCACTCGATTCAATCACCGCTTAATCTAACCCTCTAATTTAATCAATACTTCATGGACCGGGTCTTTGTTTAAAACCCCAAACAAACACAAAACCTTCCCGTCTCTTTTGTGATTGCTTTGTGCAGATGTTATTAGGTTAATGCAATCAGCAGCGATAAAGCTGCTCCCCATGTAATGAGGGATCAGCCTTGTTGTGGGTGCTGTGGAAGGGAGGGAAGCAGGAAGAAAGAAACCACAAGCTGACTACTTGAGACATTACCAGCGACACCAGCGGATTCAGGGTGGCCCTTTCTGCTGCAGGAATGATGGGAGGCACCAGCAAGCATTCCCCCTCCTCTCCAGATGCTCCGAGTGAGAAGCAAGGTGTGCTGCAGCGTCAAGAGGCCACAAGGGATGGACACAGGTAGGGGGAATGGTTCGCCAAGGTTGTGCGACTCTTGCAGAGGGGAGTGCGGGCTTTGGTTGCTCGGGGTGAAGCTGCTTTTCCTCACTGGAGCTCCAGCTGTGATGGGGCACTGGCACATGGCTTCTGCTGCAGGCTCTGCCCACACATGGCCACTGGCAGGGCTGGGGGAGCGCATGCTTGGGGCTGGCTCTGGGCTGAACGAGAGGATGCAGCAGCTCTCGAAAAGCACGAGTCCTTCAGCAGTCGTTCCGTGTTTAATCAAATTTGTAGAGCCTCAGGCCATTCATGGGGAAAAAGTGTTTTCTGTCTGTAATAAGAGGAAGGTTTGGCTGTCGAGGGGTGCGAAGCCAGATAATGAAGTTATTCTTTCTTGTTGAATTTTGCTGTGGGTTTCTTGAGAAAGCTCTCAACAAAGTAATGATGCACGAAGGAGAGGTTTTCAGGCTCTATGAATGGTGGCAATGGCTTCCACTTGCAGGGCTTAGGGATGCCAGGATGTCTGAAGTCTTCAGCTTCAAAAAGCCTGCCCCTATGGAAGTCCAGGATAGCTGGCCTTGGTTTAAAGGGATAGAGTGCAGAGGTGCCTTTGGTATTGCAGGTGCAAACCTAGTGGGGCAGAGATTGGGCTCTCTGGAACAAGACCCATGCTGCCTGCTGGGATTTTTTCCATCCTAAATTGTGTGGGTAGCACTGGTGGACTGTTCTTGCCATCTCTGTCTTCACCTGTTTGGGAAATTTTCCCTATTTTGCCTGCAAAAGGCTGCATTGCTTTGTTCACATTGCACTTCTGCTGAAGCAAATCCACCACAAGAAAGCCAGCAAGGGATAAAAAACCCACAGAAGCAAACTACACTAAGTATGAGGAACGGGATAAAAAAACATAACAAAAACATCTCTACCTTCTTGGTTTTTTTGGGAAAGCTCAATTGACTCCCTCAGAGCCCCCAACAAAGTCAATGATACTTCATCTATAATTTGATTTTTCCCTTCAGTAAAGTTGGTGAGCATTAGCATCACTGTAATTCTGCAAAGTGCCATTAGATAACAGGGGAATATCAAACGTGAAGATTATGTGTGGTATCAGTGGCAAAATATTACACTCAGCAGTGATTTAGACGAACATTAACGTCTCAGGCATGCTGCGAGAGATGTCAAGAGTTGGACAATAAAACATCTCACTCTCCAAACAATCACTGGGGGCTGTTGCCTGGCTGCTGGGGAGGCAGATGGGCACCGTGGAGCCGAGCAGTCCCTCTGCAGCCACTGCCCTGCCCGCGTTTCTCCGAGGGCAGGCACCTCTGCTGTGCGGGGGAGTGATGGATGCTGCCCATTTCCAGATTTCCAGCGGGTCGATAACGGCATCGCTGCGGACCACCGTTATTTTTGTGCTTAATTCACTGAATAAAATGAACCAGGTAAATCACTCAGAGGAGATGGGAGCGGATGTTAATAGGCACATTTGCAGCTCTGTCTAAAAATGAGCTCTGCAATTACTGACTCATGCCAGCGCTTGTGTTTGGCAGTGAGGCTGGAGGCAGCGCTCACCTGCCTCGCCAGCGTCCTGGGGAGCAGCCCCTGGGCTCCTCGGAGAGGGCTGGGGGCTGCATTTCAGCAGGGCTTTGCCAGGACGATGCCCAGACCCTGGCAGGGCATCGCAGGAGAACAGACCCCTGCTTTTTTTGTAGACTTGCAGGCCTGAGGCTGAGCTAGGAGGAACAGAGCAGGGTTGGGCAGCTCTTCACAGACTCATAGAATTGGGTCAGAAGGGACCTTAAAGCACATCCCACTGCGGTGGAGGTGATGCTGAGCTCTTTGGGCAGTGCTGCCGTGGAAGACACGGTGCCTTTCTCCAGAGGAAATGCACGGGCTGTGCTCCCTCTCCCCCAGAGGCTGGAGTGGAGCCTCCTGAGCATCCTCAGCCTTGAAGTTTCCCAGCCTTCATGAGAGGCTCTGTGGTGCCAGGCTGGACCAGGCGCTAGACAGGCGATGAGCAGCACTCTGCCAGCTCCCCAAAATAGCATCGTTCCCAAGGCTGGATTAATCCCTGCGGAGCCTCGCTGCCAGAGCAGCCCGTGCTGGGTGCTGGGAAGCTCCCGCCGGCACGCAGCGCTCTCGCCTCGGCAGGAGGGGAAGGACAGGCTGGGGGGCCCGGGTGACACGGCCATCGACCCGTTTATCGCGGCGGAGCAGAATTAACCGCTCGGATCAGCAGAGTCATTGTGGCTTACAGAAAACAAAACAAAGGCAATTATTATTCCTCCCTTGTCTGGGGGCCGTGGCTAATCTCGTTACGCGCAGCAGAGAGGCGCGGGGGAAATCTCACGGTGCCGATAAAGCGCCCGGCAGCTGCACAAAGCAATTTCGGTGAGACTGAGGGGCTGTGCTGGGGGCTCGGCCCCTCCTGAGGACAGGCAGGGCTGTCCCCAGCTGAGCATGTCCTGCCTGCCCCCACAGGGAGCCCTTCGGCAAGGCAAGGTGGGTGCTCTTCCTCACCTGCGGGTGCCTTCTCCCACATCAATGTAAGTGCGTGGTCTGTCAAAACCTTCTCTAGAAGCAAAGCAATTTTGAGGCTGTGGGACTGATTCCTCCACAGGCACCCTGAGTGGTGTCAGCATCCTTTGTGGCCAGCCAGAGGCACTGCCATGTCACCCAACAGCGATGTGCTGTCCCAGAAGGTGTCACAGCTGCTCTGGGCGCTGCGCAAGCTGGGATAGAACAGCGATAGAGCCGTTGCTTAGGGGTTTTTTATAACTCTTAAATCATTCCCCAGCTCTCGCTGCTGCTTTAAATTGTAACTTGGCTTTTAAAAAGTTTATCGTGCACTAATTCATTCAGCCCGTTCATTTCCATTCTGCTGACAGGGGACAAAATTGCTTCTTTTTTCATCCCAGAGAATTCTAACTTTGTCAATTTATGGCGCCTTTTTGATTTAATCAGGAAATTTCCTAAACTTCCGTGGCAATAACAAGACATTTTCCAAGCAGTACCTGGGAGCTGGCTGGGCATTATTTATAGCCCTGGTACACACAGTATTTCGGAAGGACTTCCCGTGAGTCACTGGTGGTCAGAAGATGAGGGTTGTTCCCAGCATCACCTGATTCTGCTCCTGAGGAGCAACTGGAAAACCCCATTTTTTTTGCCTTTGTTTTTCCATTGTCCAAAGAGTCCATGTGCTGCCCCTTCCCTCTTCCCACCCTGGAGGAGCCCAGACCCCCGGCATAACCTGGACATCCTGGCCACCTCCACTGCCAGCACATCACTTATGTGCCATGGATGGAGCTGCTTTGGTGCTGCCCTGCAGAGCTGGTATCACGCTGTTCTGTGCTGAAACACTGTTATTTCACTCTTCCAAACACTGTCAGAGCAAGTCACGGGAGGGATTATTTTTGGCTCTGTTCAGTGTAGTTACCTAGCAATTTGCAGGAGGCTTGGTGATACTGGGGAACTACTCAAACCACACGAGCTGCTCTGCAGTGAGCAGATTCAGTTGCTGCCTTTGGTTCCTTCTGCTGCTCACAAATAGCCCAGGTGCCAGCTTGGAATCTTACAAATTTGTTCTCGGTTGGACGGATTTCAGCCCTGTTGCTTGTGTGTGAAATATTTCCTCTGATCGTTGCTTTTGAGCGCTCGCCGCCTGTGATTCCCCCATCACGCCTGGGCTCGGCTGCCGGCGCGCAGCAGAGCTTTTCCTCTGCCTTGTGAAAGGAAGGGAAAACCACGGCATGTGCTGATATGGATGTTCTGTAGGACAGTGCTGGGAAACCTCTTTTGATGTTTTGCTTTCACATTTCTCAAGTTGAAAAGAAATAACGTGCGAACGCCTTCCCCTTCCGCTCCCAGCGCCGTGCGCTCCCCTGCGCGCTCAGCACCGCCGCTCTAACCAGCCATAAATAGTGTTTGTGTTTGGCTTATTATCTCCAAGGTAATTTATGCTTCTCTGCTCATCCAGGGCGTTTACAGGCCTTCTGTTCTCTGCTGAACTCCAAGTGTTGTGGTGAGGAACTGCTATTGTTCAGTTAAGAAGCAATATTGATTGCCAAGAACCAACCAGAATCAGTGTTTTCCATTCTCCCAGTGTCAGACTGGAGGGGAAAAGCCTCGAGGAAAAGGCTGTGTGAGGCAAGACAGGGACAGTAGAATCCACGTGGCAAAGAGCCATAGTAGTATGGTAAATTGTCAAGAATCTTAATTAGGAACAAATTAAAGATATTCCAATTCCACATATAACATGACCCATGCAATTGAATTACTGCTAAAATGCTCCAGACTTCTTCCTCCTACAGGCATCTCTGGCATCTCTTCCTGGCACTGCTGCTGGGCTTCGTGCCCATCCTGGTGGGTAGTTTAGCATCCTGAGTGAACGTTTGATGTGGGCAATAGGTTGGATCTCATCGATTGCTGGGGCTGAAGGACACTCACTGAATCTCATCAAGTTGTGGCAGTGCACCTTCTGCAGTGGGCTGTGGCCGCATGGTGATGTAAGCAGACAGAGACGATGCTCTTCAGGGGAAACGCCTTCAGGAAACTTCTTCCGTGGCACATCCATGTTGGCTGGATCTATTATCCAACCATTTTGTTCTCCGAAGCATTGCAGAGAAGACAAAATGAGAACCGTGGTCCTTCCGGAGCTCCAGCGGGTGCTGAATGTTTGCTTTAAATAGAATTAACCATGCAAATTGAATCATGTGAGAGTAAATTAGCACTCGTTCCACCAGTGCTCTCGGTGTCGCTTAACCTACCATTTACCCCAAGACATCTGCTAAGTGCCATTCTTTCGAGTACTTAAACAGCACCTCTCACTACCAGAGAGCCCCAGCCCCGCGCACCAGCAGAGCTGCCGCAAGCCTGTAATCATCGTTAAAGGACTATTGTGCTCCTGGCGCTGATGAAGGCAGTGGGTGAGGCTTTCCAGGCTGGCTCCCTGCTTGCCAAGGGGACGATGAGTGGGGCTGGGGCTGAAGGCTGCCTGCTCCCTCCCCGTACCCACTCCGGCAGCAGGGAAGGTCCTGGCACACCGCTGTGATGATGTTGCCCAAATATCAGCAGTGGTTGTCGGCATGAGAAATTGAAAATGGGCTGTCAAAGGAATGCTCCCCTGCCAGGGCTGCTGCCCAGCAAGGAGATCTGAGTCTGCTGGAGTATTGCAGCCCCCACTCTTTCTTGCTGGCATCGCTTCCTCTGCAGTCGAAACAGAGGGAGAGGGCCCAGGGCTGCAGCTCCAAGCCTTCCACAGCGTGAGCTGTTATTTAAGCCTTTGATGTCATAGTTGGGAGAATTAATGTGTTAACCTCCTGGAGAAGCTGGTGTGCAGGCAGACTGGAGGCACCAGCACTGCCCTGCAGCACAGCTTTGCTGCTGCGTGTCAGACCACGGCTGGCAGTGGGATGAGGGGATGAACAGGTGGAGGACGATGGCTTTGCTGATGCCCAAGCAGCAAAACGGGATGCCTTGGATCCTCAGTCTGCTCTTTGGCTGGACCCCTCCTAGGAAATGTGGATGTGATGCTCATTGGCTTCTCATTTTTCCAGCCTCTTCCTACAGAGTGAGAAAACCCATTGTGGCTGGTGTGAATGGAGTTGGACACAATTCCTCCACAGTGGTTATGCAAATTCCCGGCCATAATGAGACGTTGTCGTGTGTGATGCTGCGAACAGATGGCCCGAAGACAGGCTCAAGATCGGAATTAGTCCTGGGCTCCTGCAACAGAGCTGGGAGCATATGGGCCTCATCGATCCCTGCTTTAGCCTTAATAGCAAAGGGAACGGTAACATTTGAATAAAAGCCAAAGGAGAGAAGAAAAAACAAGATTGTGGTGATTCAGTGCCACTCGGGCTCTTCTGAAGAGCTGAAATGGTCCCTCCTCAAACTCGAGCATCCTTCCAGCAACAGACAACAGACGGAGCTTTGCTGTGGAGGATCCCTGAAGGCTCGAGCAGCTCCTCTGCAGCAGCACAGCCCGGTCTGCCTGTGCCCGGATCTGAGCCCTTCAGCCCCGTTATTTATGCCGCGGCTCCCCAGCGGCACGGAAGCACCAGCGGTGGTTTAGAATTCCGTTTGGCACTTTGTTTTATTGGGAGGCTTCGGGAGCTGCCGTGATAGATGGCTGCTTCCCTCCTGTTTGTCACATCCGTGCTGTATGAGTTATCAGCATCTGGTTTCTGACTTGGAGCCAGTGCAAGGGGCTTTGGAAAACGGGGCATCACTTGTTCATTGCTTATAGCTTTGTAAATCCGTGAAGGACTGGGGTTCTTCTGCCTTTTATTTCAATCTAATGGTGGTTTAAGGCAGCTCGCTGAAGCTGCTTGGGATTTCTCCAAGGACCAAATAGGAAGCTGATACGTACCGTGGAAGTGCTAAGCAGTGAAGATTGATTCTGTCAGTTAAACATCACACAGGCGTAAACAGTGTGTGCTGCTGTGCCTGCTCCCCTCTGACATCAGCAGAACCAAACCTTCCCGTCAGCAGGCGAGCTGTCACTTCAAGCCCTGAATGCAGCATCTGGATGAAAAGGGAATTTTTTTTTTTTGAGCTCTCCTATTGCTAATCAGCTGGGTGTCTGGGTCCTAATATTTGCCTAGAGCAAGTTCTTTCAGTAATCTGAGTAAGTGGTCCCCAAGGCTTGTCGCTGAGAAAGCGCATGAAAGGGATCTCGGTGCCTGTGCTGCTGAAATTAATTGATCCCGATATTTTCTTGAGGAGGGATAAAAAGAAGAGAATAATGTGGTTTCAGATCAGGACAGTTGAAATCCCATGGAATTTGGTATTTAATGGGTGCTCCCGGCTGCTTTGCCAGGCTTCAGGGGAGCTCTCATCCCAGCCCTGGGTGCACTGGTAGCCAGTGGCTGGGAAACACCCCAGGATTTTTTTGTCCTGGTTACACATGCCCTGAAAACACCCACTGGAAAGCTCTTTCAGACCCCCTCAGCCTCAAGGACAGCCTGTCCCTCCTGCAGCCCTGTGCTCTCCGGCCATCACAGATCTCCGCTGGGACAGGCTCCACGCTGACCCCCAGCCCTGGCAGCCTGTCAGCATCTTTGGTTTCCATGGCAGCTGCAGAATGCCAAGTATGGAGCTGGTGCACACCACAGCACTGCCAGCTTTCTCTGCTTCCTTCAGGAAGTGGGTAGCACAAGCTGGAGCTGCCCACAGGACCATGCATGCAGGACACTCTGCACGGCCAGACCCAGCTGCAGGGGGTTTATTTCAGAACCACTGTGCAGGAAGGGAACTCTTCCACCCTCCAGAGAAGCACACGTGGATATTTTTAGCAGGGCAGCAAGACAAACGAGCTCAGCTCTTCCAACCATCCATCTGCTTCGTGTGCTCTGGGCCCCACAGCCTTTCCAAGTAAATTGAGTCCTGTGCCAGGCCCCGTTTGATCTCCTGAGCTGGTGAGCTGCAAGGCCGTGGGGTTTGCTGTTAGGAAATGCCTATCCCTGGTTTCACCTGCACAGGGCAGACACAGCCACGATTCTTGGAAACTCAGCTTTCTCTGATGCTGTCTTTGAGGCGAGAATTTCGGATAAATTAACCAGAGGCAGCTTGGCTCAGGGCAGACCGTGGTTCTGTGGTGTCCGTGGCTGCCCAGGGTCCCCGAGCAGTGCCAGCAGCACCGTGACTCCCACCCTCACCCCACAGATGCTGCAGGTAGAGCGAGCACACATGAGACTGATAAAATACAGCCCCAGGGCAATTCCAAGAGTCTTCCAATGTATGAGGCTCCCTGTCATTTTCCAATCACTCTTCACTGACACTGAGAGAAAAACCCAAGCTGAGCAGCTGTGACCCCAAATGTGCTCCCTGCTCCCATGGCAGGTGGTACCCGGCTGTGCCAATTGGAATTATTTATGCTTGGAGCTGAAGGGCAGGGAAAGGCGGATTACACCTTTCCTGCCAATCCTGGGAATCTGCAGTGCCTGATGCTCGCCCGTTCCCTTGTTTTAATGAGTTTTGCACCCAGAGGGAAGGCGCACGAAGCGCAGAGAGCAGGGAGATTTGGGTTACACAGAGTGGGGAGGTTTGGGACCCTCCTGGCCTCAGTGAAGTTGCTCACGGAGCTGCAGAGCTGAGCTCGGTCTCCCTGGCAATTGTTGCCATGCGATCGCTGCTGTGGCGCTGCATCCGCCTGACTTCAGTCGAGCGTGCTCTTCCCAAGGGAATGTGCTCGTGGCAGAGTCCCCAAGGAGGACAGGATGGATGGGCTCCTGTTGATGGGGAGAGGGAAAGAAGAGGGAGCAACCTGAACCTGGCAGTGCAGCTGCCCCCAGTCTGCAGTGAATATGGGAAGCAGATGTTGCACAGGAGTGAAGCCCATGCTCCCCAAAGTGCTGGCACGGGCCTTCCCAGAATCCCCTCCCACCGAGGAGCACAATTGTCAGACAGAGCCCTGCAGTAGATGCAGCTTTCCACACATAACATGGCCTGGAAGACATCTATAACCCATCTATGACCTGTTTTTCAATGGTTATTGAACCTTTCAGGTCGATACCCAGGCTGCAGCGGTCACTGTGGTCTCGGTGCTCCTGGAGTTGATGGAATAACAATTTTATAGAAGTGCCTTCTGTCTCCCAGTGAAGGATCAGAGTTAGTCTGTGAGGTAACTCTTCCAGTTTGTACAAAAAGTCCTTTACAGGAATGTAAGTTCCTCATTTAAAATCCAAATATAAAATTTAAAATTTCCCTTACCGCAAGAAACTGGTAGGAAACAAGTGGCTTGGGTAATGCATTTGATCACGCATGGAAAACTATCAAGTCAATGCTGAAAAAGCACTGAGAAACGTGACTGCTCAGAACCTTCATCTGTCACTGCTGGGCAGAGCCAGGTCCTGGAGAGCTCACACTGGGGTGGTTGAGGTTATTCAGGGAGAGCTGCTCCAGTGTTTCCCACATTCCTTGCATGTGACTTCTGTATCCACTTTTCCACATGAACAATAATGCTGAAGCAAACGTCAGTCATCAGACAGGCATAATTGGATTTGGAAAATGTGATATTGTGAATTAAGTTGACTGATGGGGAAGTGTCAGTTTTATTAACAATCTTCCTTCAGATGATAATTTTATATCTATAAGGATGAATTACAAGGGTACTTGAAAGCATCAGTCTCAAATGATGAAGTCATTTTAATAAAGGCTGACTTTCTCTTTCATATACTTGTTTTTAAATATTTTATCTCCTTATGGGAAACTGTGTCCAATTCAGAGCCAAAACCGATGTAAAAATTGCCATTTTCATCTTCACGCAGAGAAACACCTTCACCCTCAGGCGAGCTCCCAGCTGGGTGCAGCCTGGCCTGTCACCTCTTCTTGGGGTTTCAATGCAAATCTGAACATTGAACAAATCTTCTTCCTTTCATGGTGTTTTTCCAGAAGAAAGAGGTGGGAAATGCAGTAAGAGAAGGAGTAAGACAGAAAATCTGACACTTGGAAACGTCGTCACTTCTCTTCAGCTGAAGAAAACTTGTCATTGGCTTTATCCACACCTTTCACAGCAAGGGGCTGCTTTTCCCCTCATCCTTCCAGCCACGGTGCTGCTGGAATTGAAGGATTTGGGGTTTTTAAATCACTGCTGTGGGGCAGCTCAGATGCAGGTCCCCATCTCCCTTTTCTACCTCAGCTTACTCTGATTGAGAGTGCCTCACTAAATGTTTGATGTGCCCCCAGCCTCAGGACACTGGAGCCGTGTCCCTCATGGACACTGGGCTGTGCAGAGCCTGTGGTCCCCTCTGACCGAGCCTCTGTCAGGGCACAGTGGCCACTTCATTATGTCCCTATTGATCAATTAAACACTTCATGCCTTATTTATCCCACAGACAGGAAGGAGCATTGCAGGAGCAAAGAGCAATCGGGTTGGACTAAAATCTAAGGAAGAAAAATGAGCTGATAAAAGCCCTGCTGCACCCGGCTTCCACCTCAGAGGAGCCTTGATAGAATCAGAGTGGGTTCTTTTCATAATGAAAAAAATTTGATAAAAACCCTTTTTGGCCAAAGTTTTGGTGTTGGCACTTGTGTGAATGATGAGGTGGTGAGGGAAAGAAGATATATGTTTCCAGGAGAGGGGAGCCTGAAGCACAGCAGAGCTTTGTGGAACTTGGTGCCCAGCCAGGCAGACAGCCCCCTGAGCCCAGGACCTGGGGATGGGCTGAAGGGCAGATCCCAGCTCTGGGATGGGGCAGGGCTGGGAGGCAGCACAGGCAGTGAGCACGGTTCCAGCGCTGCCTCAGAGAGCCCATTCCCTGCCGCAGAACCCTGCTCCCACCCACCTCATGGGATGGGTGGCTTATTTATTTATACTTGAGAGGTGAATGGAGGGAGGCAGCTGCTGGATTGCCCAATGCTGAGGTGAAAGATACCTGCAGAACACCTGGGGAGGCGCAGACAGACAGAGCTGCTGCTGCAGTGAGGAACACAAACCCCTGCAGCCAGGAGACCTGTCCTGACCCACTGCTGGAGAGGGAAAGGTGCCACTCCAGGGTCTGATACACCCACTATTTCCCCCTTGCAAGAGGAATCCCCAGTTTCAAAGTCAAATTAGAATTCTGGCTGCTTTTTGGTGAAGATCTGAATCTGCCGAAGCGGTTTTGTGCTGCGATAGTTTGAAGTCAGATGCTTTAACGGCAAAGAGAGCGCGGGGCTGGATTTGCATGTGAAATGAATCATGCCCAATGTGATTAAAAATGCCATAAAGGATGAATTTAAGATTTTTTTCTTACTTACTATCAAAGTTTTTCAGTAATTTTCCACCCCCTCAGTTGAGCACCGTTCAGATGAACTGGAGAGAAACTTTCTCTGCGATTCATTACTGAGAGGTCTGAGGGGAATTCTCTGTATTTCAGTGAAAAAGCAAAGCTAAAAATAAAGGTTTTTCCATCAGCAAAGTATTTGTGTAGAAGCTGAGGCTGTGGGGAGCACAAGGGCATCAATGTATCTTGTGGCTGGTGGGGACTGACCAGGAAAGGAAGAAGGATGAGGCAGGGTGTGGTGTGGGATGGGCACGGCGAGTGCCCGGTGCCCTTCAGCGTGTGCCAAGGCCCCAGAGCCGTGGCTGGGAGGCAGCTTGGCACTGACATTAACACTGACACAGTGTGATCTGGAAAACCCAGTGCAGAACGATGGAGAAAGGGCAATCTCCCTGCCACAGGATGGTTCCACAGGTAGCTCAGCACTGTGTACTGTGGAGGTGCGCTGGGAAGCTGGGACCTCCCTCGGCATCTGCTGAAACTGGGGACTGGGGCAGAGCAGGGGGTGCTCTGGCTCACGGAGGCCATGTAGGGTCTGGGCAGAGCAGCTCCAGCTCTGTGAGCAAACAGCAGGCTGGACTGGGATTCCATTGCTCCGTGTTCCAGCAGTTGAGCATTGCCAGTGTGACCACTGGAGAAAGCCACCAGTGGGCTCGGCCTGGGGACGAGGAGCTGCCACGCTCTCTCCTGCCTGTCTCTGGCACCAGTAGCATGAGGCTGTTGCCAGCCCTGGAGCTGAAGGCAAACCCCTGAAGTTTGCACCAGTCCAGCTCTGCCTAACTGGCTGGCACAGATGTGCCTCGAGGCCCAGAAGCAGCTGGTGCCTGTATCCCCATCCCACTCACATCCCCATCCCATCCCCATCCCACCTGCATCTCCTTCCCACACACATTTCCATCCCTCCTGCATCTCCTTCCCACCCACATCTCCTTCCCACCCACATCCCGGTGCCCACGGACACAGCAGTTAGTCCCTGAGGAAAGATTATTTGCATGATTAGAAAAAAGGGGGAGGAACACTGCAGGCAGCAAACCACGCTCCTTATCCATGCTCTTATGAAACAGATGCGTGTCAGCAGACGTCTTAATGCAAGCATCTAAACCAGTGAGAGCAGAATCACTCCGTGGCTGGGGGAAGAAAGGAGATCCCTCTCCACCTCCAAATGCTGGCTGAAATCATATTTGTATGTAAATGCAGTTTCTGTAAATGCACACTAACTCACCAGTAGCTCCAGGAGCCATTGCGTATTCATGGCAGAAGAGCTTTTTACCCGAACAGGAGTTTTCAAGGGTACTTTGCATGAATTTTTCCTTTTTCTCTGCATGTCGGAGTTTGACTAACACGTTGAAAATTAAAAAATAATTGAAACGGATCATATGCAGCTCAGCAGGGGCCTTATTTTCCGGTGAGTGGCAAGGGAACCAAGGAGCGGTAACACGCGGCTTTTGTAGCCTTGTCACTTTGATGAATTCTTTAGGAACATCAACGGCAGTGCGGGGAGGCTCTGGCTCAGCCAGAGCAGCAACACAGCCTGGGTCAGAGGAGTCTGATCCCAGAGAAGAAGAGCTTGTGTGTTTTCCCTAATCTGCAATCTCCTGTTTCCTTGTGAACGCAAACTGGGGATGGAACACACCGATGGGAGGAGCGCTGGCTGAGCTTCTCCCCAGAAATGGCCCCTGCAGCGCTGGCAGAGGAAAGGTCCCTCCTGGATGCCCAGGGCCAAGTTCAGCTCAGGTGTTACATTACCTGGTGCTGGTCATGCTCAGCTCAGTCACGTCCCTGATGGTGCTGGCTCATCGCCGTGCGTGGATAGCCGCTGATCTCCCGCCGTGTCCGGCCGTGATGTTCCCCAAACCAAACCCCCCTCCAAAGGAACAGAGCAAACAAACCTGGGGTTGCTAGGAGTTGTCCTGGAACCCCCAAATGGACTCTCAGTTCTGCCAGGGAGGATCTGCCAAGGTTTCCCAGGGAAAATCAAACCCAATCATGGCTTGGAATCGTGTCTGCATGCGAACATTTCCATGCCACATCTGCTGCTTTGAATTAGGACCTGAATATTCATCTCCAAAATGTATAATTTATACTTACAGCAGACAATTCATAATTTAAGTGTTATTGCTCTAAATTAAGTATTACATTTAAGCTGGCTGTGGACCAGATAACTAAAACCAAGACACCATAAAGAGGAAACCTGCACTCTGGTGGTTCATACCACGAGGTCCCAGCTGGATGTCAGCAGCCAGGCACACCCAGAGGAAGGATGCCCCATCCAGAGCAGGTCAGGACCCAGCTACTCCCATGCTCCCACCTGCCCCTCTCCCTCCTCCACCAGCAGTTGCAAGAGAAAGAAACGAATAAAGTCAGGAATGAAAAAGGAAAATTAAACATGAAAATTTAATTAAATCACCCTTTGATCACTCTCTGTGGAATGGACTTCATTCGGAAGATTATTTGTTGGAGAGCAATAACAGCTTCTAATTACGAGAGGATTCAATGTGGAACGAGGGGGTTATTATATTTTTTAAATCAACCCGGTTTCCCGTGCACCAATCAACAAGACTTCCTGCACATTACCAGTTAACATTATTAAAGCTGTATTTTACAGCCTGGTTACTCGCCAGTGTTTATGAGTGTGAAATATCTGGTTTAAAGCTGACACAGAAAGATCATCAAAGCAGTCCATGGAGAAACAGCTTGTGCCTCAATTGGAAAAAGTGAGTGCTGGGTGTGGCTGTCTCCCATGGAAGGCAGGGTGGGAGATGGCTAGTTTTCCCCACAGAGCCATGCACCCTCTCCATGGACACTGCTGTGCTGGCAGTCACAGTCCCACCACCCCTAGCACCAGCCTTCCCAGTTGGGACAAAGAGCTGGAGACGAGTGGCAGAAGCCTGGTGAAGAGTGGGGACCCTGGGCATCACTCACCCAGGCTTTATCTCCCGTGGAGTAAATCCCCTGGAAGAGCAGCGTGGCTGCCTTGGCTTTGTGAATGAGGCCCTTAAAGATTTGCATATATCATAATCCATGTGAGTCATAACCAGCCAGTGCTTCAAATGCTCTCCAAAAGAAAGAACCAAATATCCCCATTAGAGCTTTTATCCCCTGCTATTTCGTATCACAATAAAATGTCAAAAGGAAAAGAGAAGCAGATTTCTGATATTATTACTTTGAACTTTTCTTGGCTATACTCCCCTGAAGCATGACATTTACTGAGGAGAGGGAGAAAAGAAGAGGCTGGAATATCTCCTTAATCATCTTTATTTCAGCACTGTGGCATTGAGCAGCTGGACTGTGTCTCCTGCTTGGATGGGAGAAATGATGGGTGGTACCACAGCCCTGAACCCTTCCTGTCCCCTGGCACCACTGAGGACCTATCACCTCCTCAGTGCTCTGCCTGGGGGCAGCTGGAGAGGGGCAAAAGGGAACATCCCCATCATCCCCATCATCCCCATCATCATCATCACCATTCTCATATCGACACAAAGATAAATTCAGCAACACATGGTGTAGTTTGGTAATATCATAATAACAATATTTAGCACTTTTGAAGGCATCTGGTGGTCGATCCTGAGCTCTCCCAGCAGGAGATGCCTGAAGAGCCAGTCCCTGGACATCCTGGCGCAGGATCCTGAGGGATCTGTGTCCTAACTGTGTCCCTGAGGTCTGGCTTTGCCACAGGATTTACACCACAGTGTAAAGGTGTCTGCAGGGAGTTACAAATGAGTCAGTTTGTAAAAAAAACCCCAAGTCATTAAAAGTTCATGGTGAAAGGAAAAGTGGGAATAGACGTCATAAAAAAGTTAGAAGGATAAAGTGGTTCTTCCATCAAAAGCTTTTACAAGCCCATTTAAGAAATCCATTTTAACTGTATTTTAATTTCTTTTATGGACCTAGTAAAGCCAAATGGTGTCAGGGAGATTCAGAAAGGTGGGGCATTAACACTGTGCACCACTCTCATTTCTGAAAAATCCCACTTTTTCCATGGACTAAGCTTCCAGCAGCTATTTTGATATATGGAAGTGAATCCAATTTAGTGGCTTCATCTCTCATGTTTAATTTTCACATGAACATGGCACAGCAAAGATCCTGGAACAGGATGGGGAATTTCCAAAAGTCAGTACGTGGAAAAGGAGGTTCTTGGAGCTGTGCTTTTTCCTTAGGGCTCAAGTCAGCTTTTGTACAAGGGAAAAATAATTTAAGCCACCAGAAATGAAGTGTCTCATGCCGTGGGGACACAGTGATTGGCACAGGGCTGGCAGGTGAAGATGTTGACCTGCTCCTGCCAAGGACATGCTGCATGTGGGGATCTGTGCCAGCAATGCCAGGAGCAGCTCAAATCCTCCAAAACTCAGAGCCAGGTCACAAATGAACACATGGAAGCCTGGCAACCATGGAACCACAGCAGTGCCAAGGGCCCTGCCCACACCAGGGGTCCTGCCTGCACCAGGGGTCCTGCCTGCACCAGGGCCAGCGTGTTTTTCAGGGAGGGGAGCTTTGCCACGCTCAGGATGGAGAGTTGTTATGGTAACAAATGACTCATATTCTCCGAGGGAAGCACAGTTTCAGCTTAATAGGGGGAAAACGCAGGGAAGAAGAAAAAGATAATATTTCAAAAAACTTTAATGAGACGTGAATTGTACGCGCTCGTCCTCTGGAGTGTGTAATGGTTCAGCGGGGAGGATGAGCGGTGTTTACAACCAGCCCCATGCACCGAGTGCAGCTGTGTCCACGGAGAATCCAAACATCAGGATGCCCTCTGGGCTCCTCTGACACCAGCCAGAGCACCAGTGAGATTCTGTTGGCTCTAAAGCCTCATCCCCATCCAAAAGGTGCTGCCTGTGCAAGGGCACCATGGGGCAGCCGGAGCTGAGGTGCCCTACATCAGAGCCTGCAGAAGGGGAGACTCCAGCGATGCTGTGAAAGGAGGATGATGCCCATGGGGTGGAGGAAGAGCTTCCCTCACCCTGCCTGCCCATTCCTGCAGCCTCCTGGTCTGGGGGCATCCCTCCAGCGTGGCACAGCTGCGCCGTTCCCTGTGATGATGCAGCCAACGCCAGCGTGGGCTGCCTGGGCTTCCCTCACGGAGCTCCACACTGGCTCCTGCTCTCACCTCCTCTCCCCAGAAGCCCAGGAAAAGCAGCTCTTTGATAAGGAATGCAATCATTAGGAATGTGCCAGAAACCAGGTATTAATAGAAGCACTATTAGAGGATTTATGGATGATTTAAGATGCAGCCCATTCTGCTCGTGAATGCCTCGTCTGTTTAAGAGCAGTAATTGCCTATTATCCAGCAGCTTCTAATGTGCTTGGCTCGTGCTGGCGTGCCATGCGAAGATGCAGCACATCTTTAAAACAGCCAATGCAAATTCCAAGGACCTGCTTATAATTTTAAACACAAGAATCCACTAGAGCTCAGACGGCAGCTGAGAGGTGAAAAAGCCAACAGCACATGGCGGGCGCAGAAGCAGTGACCAGGGAAGTGCTCATAGCTCGGAGGTGGGCACAGCTCTCAGCAGGTGACAGCTCTGCTTATGCTCCAGGTGTGTTCCACCCCTCCTCCCCACGTGCCACTTGTTTTGGGCCCTGCAGCAGAGACAGTTTCATGGATCAAACAGAGCCAGGTAACAGCCAAAGGGACATGGAAAATGCCGTGGCACCAAGCGTGCCCACGAGCCTCCTGGGTGTTTATCTGCCTGTGTGTCCTTTGCAATACACTGATTTGAATTTTTTTCACAGTATTTTGGAACATTTTCACCCTTTGATGTGCACTAATCTACCAGAGAAACCTTAATTTCTGAATCGGGGCTGAGATTCCCTCCTGGTCTGCTCCTCACTGTGCAGGAGGCCCTGGGATGCGATGCTCGGGGGAAAAACAACCTCTGGAGCTCCACTGCAGAGCTGACCTGTGCACACCTGTTTATTGCAAGAAAATGGACTAAAACCAGCCAGTGATGGTGCAGGAAGGAGACCAGTGCCACACTCACCCCACATGGTCCACCCTGGGCCTCCCTTAGCAGCACAAACCCACCTTCGCAAAGGCTTTTCATATTTGCTGAAAGGAATTTTCTGGTGGTGAAAAGCCTTCCTGGCGATGGAGGGAAGATCCTGCTGTTCATCTCACAGGCTTTCACTCACTCTGTGAGGAAGAAAAGCTTTTTGAACACCAGCCACAGCAGCCAGGCAGCGCCTTCCACTGTCTCCTTGGCGGCTTTTAATTTATAGTGCCCACAATTTGACGTGTTGATCTTCCTGATTGCACAAGGAATTGAATTGGATTCAGATTTATTTGTTCTAATTTGTGCCTCCTGTTACTTATCACCGCAGCATTGCCGGCTGCGGACGGGCTTTGCTCAGCCATCCCAATTAAAGCCTGCAAAGTGCAAATACACACAAGAGCAGCTGGAAATGCGATGAGCAGAGAGCAAACAGGCAAACAAGCCAGAGCCCATGGTGACTACAAACCCAGTCATTTTGGTGAGAGTTTCACCAAGAGGAATTGCAGCTCCATGCATTTCCCAGGAGTCTCTCCTCCTGCTGCTCCACCAGCGAGGAAGTTCTGCCAGGCTGCCCTGGCCACAATCCCACCCAGGTCATGACACCCTGCCTCCCCCATGTCCCTGCAGCCAGGGTTATTTAGAGCCTAATTTTTGGACAGCTGAGTGCTGGCTTCAACCTGCTGGTCTCCCAAAAAGGAGACAGCAAGAGTGACCTGTGTGATCCAGTTCTTGGAGATCTCCTGATCCACAGCTGCACCCAGAAGCTCGAGATTAGGAATGAGGAGTCTGAGCAAAGATTAAAGGGCTCTGGGATTTTTGGTGGCTGATCCTTTCTGGCAGCGCCCACAGCCTGTTGTTCTGACCAGTGCCTTCCCTGCTGCCTGGCTGAGCTGTCTCTCCCAGCTCCGCTGTCAGGAGAATTGAGAATCCTCCTCGGGCTGGGGCTGCCCGTCATTCCTCTCAGAATCATTAAATAGCCTTGATCATCTTGGTGCTGCTGGGAGGAAAGGCCTTGCTTTTGAATGGTAGAGTGCCATCCTTTGAGTCTCTTCATGCTCCCCTGTCCCTGGCAGCCCTGCAGGGCTGTGACTTCCATGCCAGGGGGCCAATTGTCCTTCCTGCTCTTTCTAATAAGCTCAACACACTGAGCTTTTTAATTCCTTTGGGGGAGAGATTTTCCCAGTCCTCAGCTCACCTTTGCCTGCCTCCTTTCAGCAGAGCATTTGCTCTGTTTCTGCTGCCATCAGGTGGGATTTTCTTCTCATCTTATTAAACCCCCCTGTGTTCTCCTTGCAGGTGGCACTACAGCAATGCACACATAAATAGAAATAAAAAACAAATGCTTTTGGCCAGGCATGCTGTCATTTCTGAGTCTCCAGAGCTCAGAAATTTTTGGGGTCTGCTCTCCCTAAAAGGCAGCCCAGAGCACCAGGGAGCTCTGCCTGACCCTGGCACACCTGCCCTCCCAGGAAACATCAGCTACCCACCTCTCTGGTTCCTGCCGACAATGTCATCTCCCTCTCCTGGCCTCCCGTTGTGCCCCCAGGAGTGACAATGACATGGCAATCAATGGCAATGATCTCCCAAGTAGCCTGGCTGATAAACATGCTCTCGAAGCTGCGTTGTCTGAGCTGCTCATTCTGAATAAATTGGGGCTGATGTACACACTGTGAGTTGTGTGTACTTCAAATTTATCCACTCAGTTCCTGGTGCTTCCAAACCCCAGCTGCTGTGGGGATAATGGGAACACTGATGAGCTCCCTAAAGAGTGGCCAGGGTGCGCTGGTGGGATGAGAGGGACCCGGCCAAGCATCCACCTCTGCAGCCACGCACCTCTGTGGCTGCTGGGGTTGTGCCTCTGCTCCCTGCAGAGCAGGGTCAAAGAAGTGGTACCTGTGTTCTCCTTACCTGTGCTGCCAGGCTGCTTATCCAGACAGCAAAGCTCTGATCCCAGTGATCCACAGGCTGGGACAGCAGCCACTGCCAGTGGTGACAGAGGGGCTTTGGAAGAGGAGCTGCAGCTGGGCTGTGACCCAGTGAGTGATGCTCAGGGCCAGGCATTGCAATAGCCTCGTTGGGGTGGATGTTTTGCAGTTTGCTTTGTGCGTGTGCATGGTTGGTGTGTGGCCTCCTGGTCCCCTCTGTCCTCATCCTGTGCCTAACCCACTGCTGGTATCTTTACACAAAAACATGGTGTTTGCACAAGCAAAGCCCAGCTCCCTGCCCCCCCGTCCCCCAGGGCCTCCCCAGCAGGTATCCATCATCGCCTTTGTTTGGTTGGCTTAATTGAGCCTGCTATTTATAGCTGATTATTGGAACCAGGTCGAACACATCGGTGTGGCTTCCATAAGGAGACAGGCACTGAAGAACTCTGAGTCCTTCTGCCTGTGCCAGGCATTTTGTTTATGCTTGGTGATGGAAAATGGGGGGATGCACATGAAAGGATGCACACGGGGGATGCACATGAGGAGATGCACAGGAGGGGATGCACATGAGGGGATGCACACAGGGGGATGCACATGAGGGGATGCACACAGGGGGATGCACATGAGGGGATGCACACAGGGGGATGCACATGAGGGGATGCACACAGGGGGATGCACAGGAGAGGATGCACACCTGCAGGACCCCACTACTCCTCTGCTCAGCACCACCACTGCCATGCACGTGCCATGCCTCACAAGCCCCAGGTGAGCCTGGGAGGTGCAGCTTCATTCTGCAGGAAATACACATTCACCTTTTGATCTCCAGAGTGTCTGCTGAGAGGGATTGCTGTGAACTCCTTGGGATGTGAATCCCGAGCTGCATAGTTGTGCTGCTGGTAAGATAAAGAATGGCCACAGACAGCAGCTCTGGCTGGGTGTCCGTGTACTTCAGCTGCCGTTTAACACAATCGTTTTCTTTACTGGCTATAAATATGTTGGAATACTCTGACCTCGTGAGCCAGCATTATTCTTGGAGGCAGAATTATTTCTTGCTCTATGGCTCATCAGTTAGTGTTGGCCTTGAAGCTGCCCGGCCCTGACAAGCACGTGAAGCCTGATTTTACACAGCAAATGAGACACTCACAGCAGGCCTTGGGGGAGGCAGGGCAGTGGGGCAGAGCACCCTTCCCATGCCAGCCCTCACCAGCGCTCTCCAGGTGATTATCCAGGTGCTCACAGCGCTGCAGCCACAATGCCCAAGCGGGCAGTCCCAAAATCCATGGAGCTCATCCTCCCACATGCAGCATCCCTGGCTCCACATGGGCATTGCACATCCCTGTGTCCCCATGGAGGCTGGAGCATCTCTTCCCATGGGGGCAGCTCATCCAGGGCAGGTGACAACACAGCTTGTGTCTGCTGCCTGATGCTGCACGCATCAGCACTGTGCTCTCTCTCCATCCACAGCAATTTGCTTGCATGAATAATTAAGGCTATAGTCTCCCATGACTTGCTCCTTGTATTCACTGCTAATCCCAGCATTTTGTCGAAAACCTGTTTCTTATTAATAGCCTGTTTTACAGTCACTCTCAGCTGGTCACTTATTAGCAAGCCCATTCCTGCTCTGCTGTTCTGCTGGCAGTGACCTTGGTTGTTCACCCCTCTCTGCTAGTCTTCCCCATGAAATCCCAGCGCTGGAACAGTGCTAGAGCAGAAAAAATTTACTGGTTAAATAATTTATCTAGATTCAGTACAGAAAGTCTTTTGAGGAGATTCATCAACTAATAGAGAAAATTGATTCTGAAGCCAAAGTCAATATGGGGTTAGAGAAATGCTGCCACTTGCCATGGGCTCCCTTCTAGAAGTCTCTGCTGCCACATCTGGCTCTCCACACGCCTCCCCAGCACTGCCACCTCTCCCAGTTTGGATCAGATCTGCCTGCCCACCCACCAACCCTAGAGAAGCCTTTTTTGAAACCCTGTGCAAGCTGGCAGGCAATTTAAGGAATGGAAGCATCCAGAAAATGCTCAGATTGGCCTACAGAAAGTGAAGTGGGAGTTAGTGCTGGGCCTGGGATCTGCAGGATGGAGACCCAGCACTTTTGGAGCAGCCCATGGAAGATGAAAAATAACCAAAGGAAAGCATGGGAGAAGTGAATTTGGCAGCAGCGTGTGCCCATATGGCTGGTTTGTACTTCGTGTGTGTCTGCCCATATGTTGCACGAACGTGTGTTTGCTCGCCCCCGTGCACTTTGCACGCCAGCACCAGCCTCAGCCCCAGCAAAATCCTCTTGTAACAGACTGAGGAGCTTTAGGAATGATCTCCTTCCCTCGGCTGCTCCTCAAAGCCATTTATCCAAATGCCTGTGACCGCCAGGGACATTTCCAGCTGTCTTTTCCCTGCCATGGTCTTTGCCCTCCTTGAGTTCTCCCTGTGAAGCCTGGGATGTGCAGAACAGGCAGCACTTGGGGGGCTTCGTCAGTGGATTTGCCACAAGCAGGGTGAGGTTGGCTGGCAAGGAGCCACTCTCGCTGCCTTCAGTGCCTCAGCTGGAGCCGTGTTCCAATCAATAATTCAGGTGCCCTCGCAGCGGCCACCAGCAGATCTCTCCCTGTCTGCTTAATGGGAAATCATGTTCTGGTGCTGAGCAGGCAGCTGTAACCCAGGGAAATTCCTGGCATCCTCCCACAGCCAGGCAAGCCTGCGCTGCTCTGCCCCTCCAGCTGGGTGGGCAGGCAGGGGCTCAGGGATGCCCCCTGACACCGGTGTGACCAGACCCGAGGGTGAAGATGACTGTGAAACGGGGAACGTCCAGAGAAAAACTCCCATGGCACTGCAATCCCTACAGCCAAACAGACCCCTCCAGGTTCCAAGCCCACCCTCCAAGCATGATTTGAGCTGAAAATTCAGACTCATTTCCTGGTACACATAATTCAAGCAAGGTGGAACAATCAATGGGAGATATCATCTGCAGCACGCCTCTGCGGCCAAAAACGTCTCGTCTGTGAACATAAAGTCATTAGGAGAGTGATTAATGGGGTCTGAAGGCAAGAGCTGGGGTAGGGAAGCTGCCTGTGAGCTCTGCCCAGAGCGAGGGGCGCCCAGTGGCATGGTCACCTCTCCCAAATCCCAACATCAAGCTCGCTCTAGGGGCCAGTGGAAGTCTAATGAATCTGCACCTTAATTAACTGCCTGAGACTGATGGAATGCCTTGGTTTCCCAACGCTTTTCCTTTGCTTGAGAGAGGGAAAATATTTGTGGTCGCTGAAGCTGAGGGGAAATATCCAGACCTCTCCATCAGCAGAATAAGTGACTCCAGACCTAAAGATAGAAACAATGACCAAAACCAGTCTAGAGGAGCAGGAGCACTTATGGCAGGACACAAAGAGAGGAGAGCTGACCTCAGTGACCAGGTGGCAGATACAAGGTCAGAGGAGGAGCCAGAGATGTCCCTGTACAGGTAGGTCCATCCTCCACCTGCTGCACTGAGGCTTGGGACTCAACCACAAGGGAAGACAGCAAGAATAGGCAAGGTCAGGCAGGATTAGGGAAGCAAAAAGCCGTGAAGATTTTAGGAAGATGGTTCAAAGAGTGAGGGAATTAATTCTGGAGGTGCCATGGAAATGATGGCCCATAAAGTTAATGAGATATTGCCAAAGAAAGGGTAAACAATTAGGACTATTAGCTGCAAAGATAAACCAAGACCTATTGCCCTCAGAAACATTGAAACTAATTAAATTGAAAATTACAACATGGGAGTACAAAAACAAAAGCAAATAAATTGAGAGAAAGAATTAACTGGCTTAATATCATGATGATAATATTATTAGGAATGGGAAGTGGGGATTGTATGATTAAAGCTGTTTATTCTCAGACTCTTTATCTGGAAGAAGGAAGCAAGGGACACGGGGAAGGCAGGAGGGTCCTGCTGCTCTGGGGGTGCCTGGGGGTCCCGACTCAGAGCTGTGGTCCCTCGTGGAGGAGATTTGCTCATCCTGGTGCTCTCCCCAGTGCCGTGCCCGTGCTGTCCCCGCCGTGCCAGACGGAAGGTCAGGCTCATCTGCTCACAGACCTTCCGTGCCCTGGTAAGGAAAGCCCTCCAGGAGAGTCATTATCACTCCAATTACTGGTTCTGTTTAAAGGGATTAGAGCCAAATTAACTTTGCAGTTTGCCACCCAGAAATAATCCTGTTTTAAGTGGACAGATTCTCTTGTAATGTCCAAGGAGATGATGAATGGACGAGGCGATGCTGGAGTGGATTCCCAGCAGTGAAGGGGCTGCCGTCCCTTCCTCGAGGGCACCTCCAGTGAACAAAACTGCATTTTCCTCAGAGCTGATGAGCTGGGGGCTGATACACTGGCGATGGTTACAGCAGCATCCCAGCAGGAGTGACAGGTTCAGGAAGAAAATGCAGGCTGGAAAGAATAGGAAGACGCTTTGGGCAGGACTTTGTGCACCTTGGAGAGAAAGGGGAAAAGAGGAAGCTACAGCCAGCCCTGTCCCAGTTCGGATTGCTGCAAGGCTCCAGCTGATAAAACAACCTTCATACATCTTTTGTGCTTTTGCCCGTTTCAGTAAAGTGATCTGTCGTGCTGCATTGCAAAACCAAGGCTCAAGTGTGAGTGGCTTCTCTAGAAAAGGATGTCTCTTCCCTTCCCAGGTTTGGGAGACTCAGCACAGGCTTTAAAGCTGCACACAGGGCTGCTGAGCCCCCTCACGTGCTTTCAAAGCATGGAAATAAAGCCAAGAAAAAGGCAGCCAAGACACTGAAAATTAAGGGAAAGCTGAGAAGCTTGTGAAGACAGAAAAGGGCAATTTTATGGCGTGATTCCATCCAAACCTCCATGGGTACCCTGGAGCCACAACGGCGCTGGCAGAGTCACCGCCACTGCGCTCATGCCCCGCTGGGCTGGGTGCAACATCTGCAATATTTGTGATCTGGGGAGTGAGAGAGGGGCCTTTTTTTATGGCCATTTCATTATGATGCTTAATTTCTTCTGCTGAAGCAATTACCTTCTCCAGGAGGAAAGCAATATCACTTTCAGGCATATGGTTGTTATTGCATCCCCCCAGCTCTGCCGCTGCCAGCGCTTCCGCCGCCGGTGGAATTGCAATCGGGATGGGATGCAGGAGCCAGGCTCGAGCTGCACTGGGACAGATAAGAGACTTGCAAAGGGGAAGATAACCCCATCCACTGTCCAAATATTTACCTGAGGTGGGGGTTGTGTATTGCATCCAAAGGACAGTCCACAAGGGCTGATCAAATGCTCAGTGACCTCCAGGAAAAAACAAAAGTGATGTCATGTACCTGGGCTGGTGATTTCATGGTCTGTTTTCATCACCATGTTCTCTGTTGAGGAAACTGCAGTATCCTGCATTGTTTGAGTTCTGTTTATTATTTCTTAAACCATCTTCAATTAACAAAAGGAATTAGCACCAATATATTTTATATTTTCATAGACTTAAAAAAAGTTACTTCTTCATCCACTTAAATTAATATGGGAGGAAGTTTTTCTAGCCAGGCCCACTCTGCAAGGTGTTGGAAGGGTCTGACTACAAACCATCTCACCCAATTCAGTGTGATACAGCCAGGAGTTTGCTGGGAAGATTACCTGATTTAATGATGTTTCCCCTCTAATTAAAAGTAGTGTATCATGGGTTATAGTGCTGGGATAGAAACTGTGAAGGCAAAGGAAAGGATCTCCTGGTTCCATGTCAGAATACCACCATGGGAAGGAGCTGGAAAGATGCTAAGCAGGACCAGCACCATGCAGCATCCATGGGGACACAACCCAGTGAGGGCCACTGATCTGGCTGTGGCTCCACAGTAAGAGCCCTTGGGAGGAGGTGACAGAGAAGTGATGGCCACTGTAGGGACAGCACTGGGCTGGGATCGTCCTGGAATTGCCTTCTGAGAGGTGAAGGGAATTAAGTGTGGCAATCACAGCCAGGTGGGACAGCAATGACTCCACTGGGGCCCGCACGGGGCATGAGCTGGGCAGGACAGGGACGCTCACAAACAGGCAGTGGGATGGCCTCAAAGCTGGCGTGTCACAGCAGCTCTCCAGGGTGCCCTGACACTGGCAGACCCCAGCAGCACCAGGAGCCCTGGAGGAGATCTCTGAGGACACCAGGTGTGATAGATGCTGCCCATCAAGAGGCAGCCAGAGCTGAGCTCCGCTTGCCATCCACCTGTCTGCTTTTAATGGATATAAATGGTTACCTTTAGCGCTGAAAAAGCTGAATAGATACAAATATTACTGATAGCATGTGGGTGCACTGGGCCTCATTATCCTTGGGTAATCGAGGTTATGTGGAGCTCTTCTCCTGTATCTGTCACTGTCTCTCTTGGCAATGTGCTGAAGCAGGGAAACCTCGAGGACAAATTGCCCAGGGAGCTGGGGAAGGGCAGGGACCCGGATCCTCAGCGGGCAGAGGGAGCACCCGCCTCCCGTTGTCATGGCACACAGCCCCAGGCCGCCTCTGCTGGTGCATGGCTTCAATTAAACCCTTCCAAGCAGTCACACATTTGCGGAGCTTTGTTTCTCTTGGTGTTCCTGAGTCACTGGTGAGGAGCCAGCGATGTTATCAGAAGGAGCCACAGTTAATCCCAAATTTCTCTAGGAAGCATTGTGAACCACACTGCGTGCACAGGGTTGGTGACAAACAGGAGGGCTCCTTTTCCTCCCCCAAACCCCATGAGCTGCCCTTTGCTCCGTGCAAATGCCGCTCTGCAGAGCTGCAGCAATGCCCCTTCTGCAAACAAACCCAGTGCGGAGGCTGCCCTTGGCAGGGAGTTTTGAGGGGTTTCTCAGCCTGGTGAAGTTGGGGAATCCCACAAGCCACACGCAGCTCTTCCCACCCTTGATGGGAGTTATCTCACAGCACACGTTGTGTGTTTTACAGCAGAATCTGTAATACAGCATTTGCAAGTGCTGAACACTGAGCGCTCGTGCTGAGAGGTGCCTTCCTGCAGGTATTGCTACTAATGAAGCTGAGGCCATAAAATATTCCTGGAAAGTGCTTACAAAAGGCTTTTAGATACGTCAAATGATGTTTTGCATGTAATCTCAAACTTGCTTTCTGTTTCTAAGGAATCCTCAGACTTTCAGCTCCTCCCCACCTTTCCCGTCGTTCAGAGGAGGGAGGTGTGCTGTGTGCATAATCACAGAGCTCCTTGCCCAAACCTCTTGGAAAATACTGAGCTGCGTCGTGGCACTGAAACACTCAAATTGACTCGTAAAGGTCTGACTCTGTTTACTTCTTGATTAAAAGGGGGGAAAAAAAGCCAAGTGTCAAATGCTTCTCCCATTGGCTCCTTGGCTGAGAGGGGAGCAGCCCGCAGAGGCCACACCATGTCCCCACCCAGATATGCCATCCCTGGCAGGACCCAGCGATGTTGTGCATGCCCAGACCCATCGCTGATTCTTTTCCCATCACTCCCAGTCTGTTGCAATGATCACCAAAACTGGCTTCTCAAGAGAAAAGCCATTGTGGAGCTGATCCAAACCCACCTCCTTGACTCCCTTTTTACTACAGGCAGGAAACCCATTAATATGATGAAAATGACCTCAAATTGCTATTGCTGGTTTATTTAATCTGGCCAGGCTCCTTTCAATGCTCAGCCACCATCAACAAAGACAAATTGCCTGTCTGATGTTTAAAGGTTTTGGGATGTAGGACAGCATTGATTTTGTGTGCCTGAAAAGGTGAGGCTCCCTGGGCTTGCAGGGAGCGGGGGTTTGGTGACAAAGATCTGCTGGTGCCGATCCTCCCGCTGATCCCGTGTGTGTCCCTGCCACACAGAGCTGGTGGCCAGCAGGCACTGGGGAAAACTCAGGGAGCAGAGTGGGAAGAGGAGGTGATGGGGAAGGAGAAAAGCATCAGGTTCCTGGGCTCTCTGCCCTTGCCCACCTCGCTGCCCACCCTGCAGCTCTGCCAGGGGGTGGCTGGGACCCAGCGTGGCATCGCGGGGCCTCTCTGTGCCCGCTGCTCCTCCAGGCAGCCAAAAAGTCACCACTGACGCCTTCGGGATGCGCGGAGCAGATGGAGCACTTTGCCTCTCGCTGGGAAGCGTTACTGCCGGTCTTTGACTCCACAGGGATAAGCATTCCCAGCTCCAGGCAATTATTGAGCCTGGAGGAAGCCGGGTCCCCGCGGTGCTGGGGCCACCTCCTGCCCTCCCAGTGCCAGGGCACTTCTGATCTGGACCCTTGCCACCATGGAAACAGGTGGGAACGTCTCCATCATTGCTGGGGACCCCAGGAGAGCCAAAATTGCCCTCCAGGACTACCTGTCCCCTCCGAGAGCCCCCAGGCTGGGGGTGCAGGGCTGAGCACCCCCGCTGCCCCTCCACAATCACGTGCCTCTAAAACCAGGGCAGTTGCACACCTGGTATAGCCTACATGCAAAATAAAACTGATTCCTTGCTCCTGCTTCCTCCCACAAATTCCTAGGAATAGCCCTCAAAGGGGAAGCTCCAAAGAAAGGAGCGATTAATTCTCAGTGGCACATTTAAACACCGTTTTTATTACAATTCAGCCTTTCACGCACTTTGCCCTTTTCCAATTCATTCTTGCTCTTTTGAGGTGGAAAGAGGCTGATGTTTTGCCGCTCCTGTTTTCAAGGGGAGTTTTTAACTCCTGGTTTGCTGTTGTGGCTGTGCCAGGGATGAGAGCTTTTCCCAGAGGATGCATCCTGGATGCTCCTGGGGAGCAGTGGGTGCTCTGCTCTCCCAGCACAGGCATGATGCAGGTGCAGTGGGGTGCAGTGGGGCTCAGTGGGGTGCAGTGGGGTGCAGTGGGGTGCAGTGGGGTGCAGTGGGGTGCAGCCCAGCCTCCAGTCCCCTGGTTCCACCATGCAGTGCTCGTGCTGTGGTGTTTTACAACACACAGCAACAAAACCTGAAATGTACTGGAAATAATTCTACTATCAAATGCATTCAGCTCTGTTTGTTTGCTTTTAAATTAACATTGGGGATGAAATGATTCACTGAGCTACAAAGAGATTCCTCGACTTGACAAGGATCGCAGGCAGGATTCCTTCCACTTTCAGTTATCACAGAAAAAAACATTTCAACATCTTGTCTGCTCAGTGCAAGAAAAATAGTTTTGTGCTCTGTACCTGGGAAACAAGGAGCTTATCAAAACAATCTCCAGCATCAGAGGGACGAGATGGCAGAGCCTCCGGTGAGGCACCTTTTCTCTCACTGTGAACAGCCCTGGAGCTGCTGCAAGGAAGGACAGGGCTCTGAGCAGCTCAGGGCCACTTTCATGGACTGCTGGTGCCTGTGACAAAGAAAAGGGATCCCACAGGAGCCAGAGCAGGAGAAGCAACCACTCTAAGAGGATGCTCAGGGACAGTGCTGCAGCTTGGACCTAAAGAAATGGGGAAAAGGGAATGTTTCTCAGTGATTTTCCCACAGAGAGAAGGAGGGAAGTGTCCCAGAGATATAGGGAGATCACAAGCAGCAGGCTCTGTGCTCTATCACCCCATGCCCTCCATGTAGATCTCTGGAGGTCACTCATCCCTCTGCACTGTGCACATCCTCCCAGCCTGAGCCAAACCAGATGGATTCAATGATCCTAAGAGGTCTTTTCCAACTTAAATGCTTCTCTGGTTCTAAGAAAAACTTCTCCTTGCTCCCTGTCTCCTGCCTGGATGAGGACCATGCCTGCAACCACAGCAGGGCATTCCAGGCTCCTGCTGGAGCCACTTGAGGTAACGATTAGGAGCCACAGCAGAGCAAGCATGGGTGGATAAGCCGGACTAGTCAAAGACCACATAAGCTTGGAGTCATAATTAGACAAGTCTAATGGGGACAGGGGGACAGGAGCCATGACCTTGAAGGTATCAGTGAAGAGAACTGATAACGAGGAGGCAAAAGGGCTGGAGGCTGCTTTACCTATTCCAAAAAGTGATTTAAACTGCCTTGAACAACTTAATTGCCAAGAAGTTTTGGAGGACGTGCTGACAAACTCTAGCAGAGACGAGTGAGTGAGTGAGGGCTGGCAGCAAGGCCACACTCTGCTGAGCCCATCCCCAGCCCCTGCTGCTCAGGCTGCTCCTGCCACCGGCCAGGGATGGACACTCAAATCCCAAACAGCTCCTGAGAAGTCCCCATCAGCCTGCCAAGGAGCAAGAGCATTCAGCAGCTCCCTTTGCAGGGCTGGCATCTGTGCAGCAAATATTTCTGGGTGGTTGAGGGCTGGGGAAAGATGTTAATTCCAGAAAGAGACTGGGAAGGTTCTGCTTCTGGGAAAAGTGGATGGAAATATGGATGTCAAGGAAATGCTGCAGGAAAATATCATATATAAAGTCATACATTTCCAAATCATTTTAGTGAGCAAATTCCTTTAATTTCGGTGCCTTGGGACCAAACACAAAACAAAGAAGCCTAAGGAATTAAACATTACTCTCCATGGGTTGCCATTTATGAAGAAACTCCAATGTCCAGGTCTCCAGCTGTGCAAGGATATCTAAAAGATTCCTGGTTTGGCAATGCCTTTTTCACATAACACCAACACTTCTTCTGTGGGTGGCTGTGCTAGTTTGATATTAGTTAATAAGAAGGAGGAAGAAAGGGAAGCATTTATGGAAATAGTTTTCCAGAGAGAGGCTCTTGGGAGCTTCTCTCTGTTCAGAAAAGGCCAATAGCTGGTCAGTTCTGAGACCTGACAGCTTTGTAAACTATTGAGAAGCTGGATCCACACCCGTGAATATCCCATTTTAAAGCCCGGGAAGCTCCGAATTTCCTTTTCAGCTTCTGGCTTCTGAAGGTATCAAAGCTGAGGGGGGAGAGGCCCGGCCTTGCTCCAGGGCCGCCCGCGTGGCCTGGCTGGGCTTGACTGGGCCGGGCCAGGCCGGGCCAGGCCGGGCCAGGCCCCAGCGGCTCCCGGGCAGGGATGGGAGCCCAGGGGGGCCCCTCCAGCCAGAGTGGGGTCCAGGCCCTGCCTCCGGTCACCCCTGCCCTGGCCGTGCTGAGCCGGGATTTCCCCGGGCTCTGGGCCAGGCCCTCTGCTCCTCTCTCCCCACTTTCCACCGCGGCTTCCCCCCAGCAGGTGCTGAGCAGGGAGAGAGAGGGAGCCCAGCTCGGCTGCAATCCAGTCCATCACCGTGCCTGCTTCACCCTGCCCAGCCTGGGGGGAATGTTAACCCTGCCAGTGCACAGATGAGACCTGCAGAACACAATTCTTCCCTTGAGTGAGAGAAAACCAGAGAGTGACAACATGAAAACAACAGGGCCAGTTAAGAAAGAGTTTAAGTACCAGAATGCGGAGAAAGGGAATGAGGAGACGTTCTAGTATTGGGACTAAAAGTTCTTTTGGTAATACCATGGAGATGGACTATAATAACTACAGCATTTCCTTTAATTCATGAGAGAAAACAAGTATGGGGGAATGGTGAAGTGTTCCAATGTGGACTTGAGTAGAGGCAGCAGATGTTGAAGAAGCAGTGATGTTCTGAGGAGTTTAAGCAGAGAGACAGAGATGAGAGTGAAGAAGACTCTCTGTCTCAGGTAGCAAAGAACAGACCTCTGTTCTTGAAGATGATTGTAGAAATTGGTGAAGAGAGTCTTTTCCTTTGAATAGCTCATCCCTAAAAATGACACCACTTAAGTTGATAATGACCTGTTGACTCAATTGTGAAAATGGGAGGAATTTCACAACAGCAGCGTTTTTCTAAACTGGGTAGCTACTGTTTTGTGAAGATGCAAAACCACAAGAAGACTGTGTTCTTGTGGACATATCTCCAGGGTGAGAAAGAAAACTCCTCACCCTGTGAGAATTGAGGAAAGATTATTGTAGAAGTGATAACTGATTTTAAAATCCCAGGTTTTGTTTTATGTTGTCAGGTGGGAAAGAAAAGAAGCGGGCAGGGGAGGGAAGTGTTCTGGAAGTTTCATTCTGATTTTCCTTTTTTTTCCTATTCTTTTAGTTTTGTTAATAAAACTTTCTTTATAGTCTCTAAGTTTGAGCCTTTTTCATTTCTCCTAAAAGCATATCTCACAACAAAAAATGAGTAAGTGCACTTGTGAGTTTAGCTAGTTCTAAACCGACAACATTATTTGGTGCATTGGCTGGGAAATTCAAATTGGCAATTTTAAAACCACTACAGTGGGCTTTGGGGGAAAGCCTGAGTTTGGACAGATGCTGAGGCATGTGGAAGCATAGACTTAGGTTGGGTTTTATTTCTTTTTAATCAAGATGGTTTGCTAATTCTGATTTGAAAGCTTCTGACTTTATTCTAGAGTCAACAAGGTCACCTGGCAATCAAGCTCCCTGGCTCCATCAGGACCCTTCCACCCACTTAATGAAAACAAATGCTGCTGGGACAAGGGCCATCCTTCTTTCTGTCTTCTGGGGCCCTGAGAATGGGCTTACTTGAGGCTTCTGTTTATAAATGTGTTTACAAATGAGCCAAGTGATATTCTGGCTGCTCCCAGGTACATCTAATTCCCAAACTGTAATGGAGCTGTTCCTGGTCTTGGGTCACTAATGCTGATAATGTCAGCCTCTGTGTCGGGTCCTTGGAACGTGAAATTCATGTTCCTCTATGAAGGTGCAAAGTAAAATCCCTCTGAAGCCATTTCCCACAGCAGGTTCTTAAGCGGCAGGAAAGTGGCTCAGAGACCAGTTAATGATAGCTAATTGCCTCTTGCCTCTTTGCCCAGGTCCACGCCCTCAGAAGGAGGCAGCTGACACTGCCTGGTGGTGGCTGAGCTGCTTGGAGGGGTGGGTTAATCCCCTTTTATGAAGTTTGAGATCCCAGCTTTGTAGTAAATCCAGTGTTTCAGGAGGTGAAGTGCCACTGCCTTTCAAAAGCAGCGTTAAACCTCCCTAGACAGGTCATGGCAGGTCCTGGCTGAGAGAAAAGCCCAGAGAAGCCAGGCAGCGGGAGGGGATGTTTGTGCCATTAGCCAGTCCTGAGGCTGTGCAGGGAAGCAAACATGACCTAATGGGGATCAGTTGGTTTGCAGCAGGACCTTGGCTGCAGCAGCTTCTATTTCCAGCAGCATTGAGCTTCCCTCACTTGCAAGGGCCTCCAGCCTGTAGGATGTCTTTTTTCCCCTCAGTATTCAAGTGCTGGCACAGTCTCTGGCTGCTGGCCCTGTGGGTACCGGGGGATGAATGAGGGCAGTTGGAACACAAGGGAAATAACAGCTTACTTTTATTGTGAGATAAAGAAATGGAGACAAGGCAGGAGTGGAGAAGGGCTTAAATAAAACTGTGCAGCTCAGGCTGGAGGCAGTGGAAAGCAGCAGGGAATAGGCAGGAGATGCCATGGGCTCCTCAAGGCTGGTGAACAGACCCTGCCCATCTGTCTGTCTGCCTGTCTGTCTGTCTGCAGCCTCAGCCCATGCTGGCCAGAGCCTCACAGCCCGTAGCACTGACTCCAGGAGCAAGTGGGAATCCCTTTGGAGGCAAACACAGGGAACCCAAGCCCTCTGCCCTGTCCTCCCCACTGCTTTCTTTCCCTCATTGCTGCTCACCTGGGAGGAAAAAAAAATGAAAAAGCGTTAAGTGCTTTGCTTGTGGAATAGCCCTGATATTTAGGATTTTGTCCTAAACTCATTTCATTTGTTACCCTCCTGGGAGTGTTTCCTTCCTCCCTGCATTCAAATCAGTGTCTCCAGTGGCAGGGCCGGGATGGATGAGGGGCAGGAGGATGTGCAGAAGTTTTTCCCTGGTTGTTCTGGAGCCAGCTCCCCGAGCTCTGCAGAGGGTGGGATGGTGGCTGTCACCTCTCCATCCATCCAGTGGGTACAGGGGCAAAGGAGCCCGGGAGCCTTGTGGGATGGCCAGGATGCTGCTGAAACACCTGGTGCCTCGGGGTGCTCTGGGCAGAGGAGAAGCCGTGTCCTTCTGCCAGAGGACAGTGCCAGCAGAAGTGGTGACATGCCAAGGGACATTGCCCACCGTGGGAGCCAGGCAGGGCCACCCTTGCCGGTGCAGGGATCTGCTGGGGGGCTGCAGCACCAGGGTTTTACCCTTGAGCTCTTGTTTTGCTGTTGTTCTCTGGAGCAAGACACCTTCTCTTCCCACAAACAAAGCCATAAATCCTGGCACAAGCAGGCTTCACAGGGAGAAAAAGTGAAGCTGGGATGACAGCGCCAGGGAGTTGTGTGAGGAGGTAAATTACTTGAAATATTGCTGAAAACTTCCATGCTGTAAATATAGTTCTGATCCCAGCTAATCAATCATCACAATTATTCTATAAATAAGGGAAAGGTTGGCTATGTAGTACCAGACATTTTCCACGGGCCTCTGGAGCAAATTTGTTAGCATCTTAAAATAAACTATTGGCTCCAAGTAGTTTGTTTGTTCTTTCCAGGCTGCATCATCCTCTCATTCATTTTTCATCACCTTTGGATTGGTCATTGGGAATCTTTTAGTGCTTTTTTCCCTGCCTGGCTCTTGCAAAGGGATGCTGCAGGGAGCAGGTTTAAAAACCAGCCAGACAAAACGCGTCCAGGCGGGTGTCAGCCCAGAGTTCTCCCCCCTCAGCTCCTCCCAGTGCTCGTGCTTCGGAAGCCTCTGTTTAATGTCTTTTCCACAGGGCTATAAACTCACAACAGGCCATTTTTTCCCTTTTATGGATCAGCATTACTAATTTATTGGCAGTTTACTATTTGGAAATGTTCTCATATAAATTAATGGGAAGGTGATATTACACCTGAGTCCCTGGGGGAGGAGAAAGCCAAACAAACACATGGTCCCAGTGCTCAAGGAATGGCAGCATGTTAAATCACCCCTTTGCTCTGCAGAGGCCATTGTTCCAAGGGCAGAGTTTGGGCTCTGGCTCCTCCAGGGTTTCCACAGATCCCATCCTGAGGATCCAGCCTGGTCCCAGGGCATGCAGGTTGGCATTCTTCACTCTCCACATAATATGCTTCTCTCCAGCTCCCAGGACCACCTGATCTTCCTTCCTAACTGTGCTTTCCATAGTGCTTTCCAGGTGTGCAGACATCCCCAGCCATTTCACCAGGGATTTAATTACATGCCAGAGGAAGAAGCACCCGGCTCAGACAGCTCCAGTCACTGCTGTGAAACATCCAGTGCAAATCTGTGCAGTTGTGTCAGTGAAATGGGATAAAACCAGCTAAACCCAGACAAACTGCTACTGGGGAGGGGATGAGGAGCCACAGTACATGGAGGGGGGGAGGAGAGGTTTTTTTCAGAAGCATAAGCCATTATTAAAAGCTGATCCTCCATCTCATGCACTTCAGGAGCAGAAATGGAAGTTTTCTGCCCCAATAAGACATCTCCTGCTTTATAAAACGTTTCCCAGTCCCAGGTGCATCCCACTGCAAGATCAGTGCTGCAGCAGGGCTGAGTTCTGTGGCTGTTGGGATGTCCTGCAGTGTCCCACACACAGGGCAGGACACAAAACCACTCATCTGAAGGGGAACACCGTGTTCATTGACACGCTCCTTTTATTTTATCAAACTATTGTTATTTATGAGGGAAGCTTATTGAGTTAAATCACTTCTCCTGCAGTAATATAAAAATGCTGCGGCTCGGGAATGCTGACAGGAGGGAGAGCCAGGCTCACTTTTCTTGCTGAGCAGACGAGGAACAGGAATGATTATTTTGTATCGCTTTACGAAAGAGACCTTCTTGTAATATACCTGCTGTGCATTGATAAATAGCACCGGCAGATAATAAGGGCCTTGGGCAAGGAGCAAGGAAGAAAAAAGGCTTTCCAGCATGTGAACACAAATGCTTTAAATGTGAACTAAATTGGCCTGATCATTCCTCAGATTTGCAGAATTAAACCGTGCCCAATTGTCAACATCACTGAGATTGATGAGACAAATACAGCCAAAGCAAAGGGAATCTATAACAGCCCTGCTAGAGATGCTTGCAGGGTTTAAGAGCCACACACTGTTCACAAAACCCAGTGCTATAATTTCATCTCCCTCTGAGCCACCTCCCAGCCGTGGGGAGCTGGGAAAGTTCATCAGCCAGGAATGCAGGATGAGGACACTGGTGCTGGGGTTGGGGATAAGCCGAGCTTGGTGTCAGACCTCTGCTCTTACAAAAACCTCTTTGCACGGGAACTGCAGGGCTCAACCTGTGAGTACTGCGCACCCCATCGAGGTGAAACCCCAAAATTCAGCACAGATAAGGCTCCTAGGAAGCAGGAAAGGTTTCTTTACTTCACCCTCTGTAGCTTTCCTTCCCCGTGAGGAGGCTGTGATGGCTGTTGTCCTTCACAGGGCAAAGGAGACCTTTGCTTCAGCTTCACTTCTCCAGGTTGTTAATGTCTCCCAGGTGACAGCCACCGTGAAGGAGAGACGCCTGGCTTCAACTTGCAGCAGCTCAGTGGAAAACCTGGGGAAACCATGGCAATGCTGAGGCCAGTGTCACCCTTCTAATGACACCAAGGATTTTTCAGCAGAGGTAACAAAGGCAGGTACCTCTCCTGCTGGTGAGAGCACCGTTCCCAGGCTCCTGCAAGTGCTGTTTCTTAGGCACCTGCTTTTGACCCCAGCCAGTGCTCCTGGTCTCTCCATCCCCTGTCTCATCCTCCTGGGCTCTCCAGACCCTGCCTTGTCCCCCTGGGCTCTCAGCTTCCTGCCTGACAACGCTGGCTCTGCAGCCCACGTGCCAGAGATGAATCCAGCCGAGTGCTGCCTGTGCCTCCATCAGAACAAAAGGTACCTGAGGACAACACACAGGGTGGGCAGCTGGATTCCTGCTGCCTGTGCTGAAGGTGATTAAGATGCTCACTCATCTCTCCTCGGGGTCCTGCTTCAGTCAAGGCTTTGCAGCCTGGCCAGAGAAGGCAGTGAGTGACAGATGATTGATTTGAGCTCATTCCTATCAGCCCTCACTCCTATCAGCCCTCGCTCCCATCATCCCTGCTGGAAGAGCAGCAGAGCCAGAGCAGTTTCATCAACACAGTCCTGGATCTGCCTTCAGGATCCTTGTACCTGGAGATATCTCACATGAGGAGTGTGTCACCATCCCACCCCACACACAGGCACGCTGAGGATCGTGGCATCCCACACTGCCCTCAGCTCAACCACAGGCTCATAAATTTCTTGAGCCAGTGCTGAAAATAAGAGGTGGAGGAGAACCTCAGGGCTGCTCCTGAATACCAAGAAGAGGAAGCACTGAGCTCCCTGCTCAGCTCCAAGGACAAAGTGCTCCCCAGCTCCATCCCCATCCAGTCCGCAGCTGCCTGTGGGTGGCTCCTAAGGGGCAGTTAAGGGTGAGGACTAGAACCTGGGCAAGCTCTGGAGCTGCCAGGATTGGAGATTTTGGGGTTTTGGCTCACTCCAGAGCTGGAGGAGGGGTATGGAGAGGGCAGGCGTGTTCCCTGCTTTCATTAACATCCGAGGCTTTAGCGCAGTTCTGCTGCCGGGCTGCTAAGTCAGGGCTTCACGCTTTCTAATTTTTTCTTTTGTCTTGCATACACACACGAGACAGATTTTGCTTCCACAAGGGATATTTATAGGACATATGTTGGAGCTTGAAGAAGCTGATTAGCGATGTTTAGCTTGCAAAGGGAAGAAACTGCATGAGAGCAGCCTGGCCAGACAAATACTGTGAGTTTTGGGAAGCAGCTCAGTGAGAGACTTTCTGAAATGTTGAAGGTTATTGACTCAAACAATGCACCATTTTCAAAGCATCAGGTGCCAGGTTTGCAGCCCATGGCTGGAAGGGAAGAAGGGAGGGTTTTGAGGGTGTGGTAGCTAAACTTCTTTTAGCTAAACCAACCTTTGTTTGGCAACAAGCTGGGTTAGGAGGCAGATAAAGGAAAAGGCTGGTAAGAAGCAGATTTTACGAGGTGGGATAATGGGTTTTTATCAGGGCAGTGTCCTTCCTCCCTTGCACAAGGCTCAGGTGTAGAACTCTGCCTCCCCAGGGAAGGTATCAGGGCATTCACACACAGGCCTGAGGGTTTTCATCCCTGCTGAGGGGGTTTAGCTACAGGTGCATGAGAAGCAGCTGTCATGTCTTTAAAAGGGTAATAAATCATCAAAGACCCCCAAAATCCCTGTAGACTCATTCCTGGGGCCTTCCACCGGAGGACTGTGCAAGACCTACACAGTGTTACAACACTCAGTGTTGTAAAAGTTCCATCAGGGGAGGCACCTGGGCATTCCCACCTGAACCTGAGCTTATATTAACACATTGAACTCTGGGATTTCTGGGGTTTCCCCACCCCCAGCAGATCAAGACTGAGACCATCACTCCAAACAACAGACATCTAAATAGCAACAATCAAGTCTTGTGTCTGGATCCTCAGGTGCTGAGATCTTTCCACTACCTGCTCTTATCCCTTCTTTCTCTTTTCCTTATATATTTTCAGAGATGATATCTTTATACTTTCATATTGCTATATTTCTATTGATGATAACCAAAATGGCTTCATATCCCTTTTCCATTGCAACCTAAGAACCAAATCAGATGTGGGCTCTGCCTCCCCTCCTTGGGGAAGGACTCTGGGGATAGAGGCAGCACACCTCCCTGGAGAGGTGAGCTGTGGCTCACTGGCTGACACCTCCAGGCAGGCAGTCCATACAGCTGCGAGGCTCTGGGGGTTTGGATGACCCTTCTGGGCTTGCAGAATGGGCCCATGAAATCCCATCCAGATTTTCCCCATCTCAGCCCTCCCCTCCCGCTCTCCTGCCCCTTTCCAGGGGTCCTTGGATTCTCTTCCCGAGATTCCAGCATGCCAGGTTGGAGCTGTGCCTTGTTAGACAATCTTAGACCATTAGAGGAGTTTGGGTCTGTGGAGGATGCTTTCTGAAGGGAATGCAAGCCTCAAGAGAGCTGCTCAGTTATAAAATCCCTGGGGTGACTTATTCCCTGTCAGCACTGGTCTGAAAAACGAAAGGACGATGCTACAAGGAGGCAGAAATTGCATTATACTCCTCTGTGCTTCACAAGCTCCAAGTAACACTTCTGCTTCTCCTGTATGAAAGGAAAATGGGTAATGACAACCTACTTCTACTGAAGAGACAATTTTCACTCCTCCTTGGCGAGTGTAGCTGGGGCAGTGTCTTTCTCTTCACTCAGAGGCAAATTAACAGATTTTGCCTCAGAACACAGTGGATGATGTGCAGCACAGCTGGCAACGTTCCCCTGCTGTGGTTCACAGCACCCTTGGGGTGCCCACACCTGGCCCAGCTCACGGTGGGTGGGTGGATGAACACACAGGGGTTGTTATGGACAGCTTGGGAAGTGCAGACCAGATTGAAGGGAAAAAACATCTTTTCTCCCCAAACACAGATCTGTGTGAGCACCTGTGCCCCGCAGCCCCAGCCAGCCCCAGTCAGCGCCTGCAGCTTCGCACCAGCATCAGGAACTTTACTCTCTCGGAGCGATGACTCTGAAAAGAACAAGTTAGACAAATGAATTCGCTAATGACTTCCTTCCCTCCCACTTAAATGGGGGGGATAATTCATGGTTCCCGCAGCGGGCTGCTCCTTCGCCTGCCCGTGGCAGGCGGCTCCGGCAGCGCTGCTGAGGAGATGAGCGAGACAAAGGGGGCCAAGATTGCCGAGTGGCACCGTCCGGCTTTTCAAACACCACGAAAAACGCTGCGCTGGCCGCTTTAGGGAGGCACGGAGCGAGCGCTGCACGTGTCGCTGGGCCGGTGACAGGCTGGGCTCTCCAGGGAGCAGCAAGGAAGCACACACTCTGCCCAGGTATCTCCTCCCCTCTGAGGTTTCTGCTCCAAGCATCCCAAACTAGCCCTTGAACCCAAATAATTACCTGCATATAAAAGCTTTGCCTGCACACGTGCTTTGGTACTGTCGAAAACCTCAGCTCTCCTTTGATCTCTTTTGTTTCTGGAAGCTTCTGGCTGGTGACAATGCAACGTGGAATTGAGTCCAGAAGCTTGAGAAGAGGCTCAGGGCCAGAGGAAGACTGATGATGAGGGCACAGGGCCTTTCCATGCTTGCAGTAACTTTCCTGACCAAGGTGTATAGACTATAACAGATATTTATAGCGAAAGATTCAGAAGCTCAACCCACACTGCCAGACCCCAGACCCCCAGCATGGCCCTCCCTGCAATCCCCCACCAGCTCCACACGTTTGGCACAAACGGGGAAATAATATTTTTTTAAGTGGGGCTGAGTTAAGAGGATTTGTTTGAGATACAAGATAGCTCCCATTAACGTTTGCTCGTCTGGGTTTATTTAAGCCTTAATTGATTGTCTTTTACTTAACTGCATTCCAGTATCTCTCTCAGCCTCTTAAGAGCCAGACAATCACACGCTCTTCCCTTCTTCTTGCTCAAGATCTTTCGTGTTAGTGAGTTGGGTTTAGTGGCTGAGAAAGTCCATGGGCTTGCAGTAAAGCTGAGCTTTCTCTTCCAAGTCCCTGCACATGCAGCCCCCAGGAAGGTGTACGCAGGTGAACCCTGGATTTTGTCACCTCTCTGTGCCGAAGCTGCCTTAATCAGCAGCTGTAAGCATTGTGATCATGGAATTTTTTGTAATGAACACCCTGGGGCTCGAGGCTCCTTCCCTCCCAGAGGCAGACTGGACAGAGCCACAGCCAGTTTGTAACTGGCCTCGATCCAGGAGGTGAGGAGGGGGCTTTGTGGCACCACCAAAGGTGAGAATCACTGGTGGCTGTGAGGGAACCAAGCCCTAACCACCCCGACAGGCGAGGATTTTTCATAGTGAAAAATCAAACACAGCCCAGCCATTATTCAGTTACTTTTGTAGCCTTGGTTCTGCCTGGGCTGGGGTGGGAGACATCTGTTCCCCAGGCAGCCACTACCGCCCAGGACAAGCTGGTCCACAGTTCAGCCCCTGACATTTCATCCTTCCCACATGAGGTTCCTTCTGACCAGGAATCCAGCTCCGAGGAATGTGGGGATTTGGATGCTGAACTACAGCACTTCTAGGAACAGCTGGAGCTGATCCGGTGGGAGCACACGGGAGGAGCTGGCAGGGTGTCCAAGTGACAGTGCTGACCTTCCATCCAGCTGCCCTGCTCACAGGAGGCTCCTTCACTCTGAGGAATAAGTTTCTCTGGAGGCAGAAAAGAAATCCAGTGAGTCAGAAAGGCAGCAGAGAGACTCAGCTCTACACAAGCCTTGCTTTCTGCTGTGACTGTTCAGAGCCGAGCAAGCTGTGGTCACTGAGGTGCCCCTTCCTTGCAGGTGATTTGTCCCTGTGAAGGGACACCTGGCAGGGCTGTCTCTGTGCGCCACGGTTCTGCCCCTCGCTTGTAGCCAAGAGCAGCCTTGAAGAATCTACCCCCAAATGCATTCGAAAACTTATTTAATTGCAGCAACTGAACAGCAAGGCAGCTCGGCTTTTGAGAGACACACTTTTCTTACAGTACACCAGGAATAATGTCGCTCCTTACTGGCAGCACCCCCGGAAAGAGAGAAAACGCATCAGGCTCTGATGAAACACCTCCCAAAATAACCAGCGCCTCTCCTCGCACGCTCCCCTTTGTGCTCGGCTGTCTTTGGGCGAGTACGGAGCACGAAAGGCACTTCCAGCCGAAGGGAATTCGGTGGTGGCTGCGTATCTCTCGGTGCGGGGGCCCGAGGAGGCGGTGGCGAGTCCGCGCTCCCGCTGGCCCGACACTGTATCTGCGGGCCAGCTGTGCAGATCGGGATGGAAACTCTCCCAGGGCTGGCTCGGGAGCAGGATGCCCGCTCTGGGAGCAGGATGCCCGCTCCGCCGGCTGGTGGAGCCCGCTGCAGAAGCAGCCGAGCCCGCTCCACAGGGCAGCGGGCCAGGGCTCTCCGGGGCTGCCGAACTGCGGGGGACCCCTCGCCCCGCCCGCAAAGCACAGACTGAACCCGCACTCCCCTGCTGCCCGCCGGGCGGGGACGGGCTGTACGGGACACCGGGGCTCCGCGCGGCGACACCGCGGAGCTGCTGGGCCAGTGCCCATCGGCGGAGCGGGGGCTTCGCTCCCCGCGGCCGCCGGCGAGCGGCTGCTCGCGGTGTCCGGGGAAAGGAGCTCTCCAGCGGGGGAAACGGCTACGGGAGTCGGCGTCCCGGGGAGGGACGGGCCGTTCTCCAGCGGGATCCCGACACTGCCCGGCGATCCCCATGGGGACGGAGTAGCAGCCGGGTCTGGGTGCGGGCGCTGAGCCGGGTCCACCTCCGTTCGGCCGCGGCGCGGAGGGGCCGCGCTCCGCCCCCGCCTCCGCCCCGCGCAACTTCCCCGCGCCGCG
>VWYI01004874.1:39172-55366 GCA_013399455.1 Anthoscopus minutus | reverse complement strand
CGGGGTGCGGGATGGGGAGCGGTGCGTGGAGCGGAGCGGGGAGCGCGCGGTGCAGCCGCCGGCTGCCGGCGCCCGGGAAGGCGGCCGGTCCGCGCTCCGCGCGGTGCCGGGCTCCCCCCATCCGGTTCCCCCCGCCCCGCTCGCCCGCCCTGCCCAGGAGATGGATCCGCGCTCAGCGTCCCCTCGCCGGCTGCTCGCTCCCCCCTGGACGCCCCAGCGGGGGCCGCTCGGGGGAAGGGGCTGTGGGGGCGTCCAGGACGCGGGCAGATGGATGGATGGATAGACGGATGGATGGATGGATAAATGGATGGACGGATAGATGGATGGATGTGTTTGGGAGATTAATCGAGAATTGCAAAGCAGAGGAGACGGAGGCAAAGTGTTACGTAACACGTTTTCATTACCGCTGCGAAGTCATCTGAGCCGAAATCTTGTTATTTCCATGGTGCTGTGGCTGGAGAGCCATGGTCCCGGCCCCTGCCTGTGTGCGGCCCCGGAGCCCCTGTAGCATCTGGGTTTTAGTGGTCTGAGCCTATCTCAGTGGAGTCGAGTGAAAGCAGCAACGGGTTAAACAAATGAGACCCTACGGAAAAGTGAAATCCACGATCTGTTTCGTTCTTCCCAACCTGGTTTTGTATTTGGAAAGTCCTGGGTTTGAGCGGCCGTGTTGGGCAGGGGTCAAACCTCAAACGTCCCTCCAGCCGAGCGGGACCGTGGTTCCGGCACATCACCTGCTGCTGGGGACAGGGGTCCCAAGGCGAGGAGTCCCGAGCAGCAACCCCACTCCCGCAGCTCGCAGCGGGCCCTGTGGCTGCTCCCCGGGGAGCAGGACTGTGTGGGCAGGGGAGCTGCGGGGTGAGCGGATGGGTGAGTGTAGCCCCCACCTCCAGCCCTACCCCACGCAGCACCTCGGGGAGCCCGTCAGCCCGCGCCGCCCCCCGCGCCCCTGCGCTCTGGCAGAACATGGCTGCAGCCTGGGGGCACGGAGGGAGGCAGGCAGGGCCCCCCGAATCCACGGACAGCGAGTGGTGATGCGAGAAGCCTTTGTCCGCCACCCGTGGGAATCGCTGGAGGCTTTGTCCCTCTGCCCGGGCTGTGGATGGAGTCCTGGAGGGTGAAACCTGAACTGAGGTTTTGTCTGTGCTGAGCAGCTGGGGGAGGCCCTTGGCCTCTCTTTTACACTCCCGTGTCCCGCCGCATATTCCAGAGGCACGTGGCGACCCGGCTTCCAGTGCCCCCCGTTTTTGTCCCGCGCCTCTGGCTGGTGCACCCCAAGAGCCCGGGCACACGAGCACCTCACGCTGCCGCCGGAGATGTCTGTCCATCCGTCAGCCGAGGATGTGCTGCTGCTTGTGGGAAGGACAGAGTCTGTGGTGATGTAGTGACCTTAGGAATTCCTCCCGGCGAAACCACCCGAGGGTTTTCTCAGGGTGCCACACGTTTGGATTTATTTGGTGTCAGGTGAAAAGCCCAGTGGAGCTGGAGGGCCGTTTCCCAAGGCTGGCGCGGCGGAAGGCTGTAATCCTGAGAACAGAGGACGCCCTCTGCTTTGTTATTTTTGAGGAGAGTTTAGCAATGGAAACAGGAGCCCTCTGCTTGCTTCCCTCCTCGATTCATTCGCCTTGCGAATTTCTGTGCTGTGCATCCTGGATCCCCAGCACCAGGCTGTCCTTTCTGCCACCTCATCAGCTGCCAGTCCCTCCGTGTTTTATTTTTAATAAGAGATAACTTTACTGCTAACCTTGCCTGCTGCTCTCCCTTCTCTCTTACTCTAATTGCTTCTGGCTTTATTTCTGACATTTCCCATGTCATTTCTCCTCATTTTCTCGAAGACTACTAGAAAAATAGCTCCAAGAGAAGCAGTGGAGCTTTAGAGCGCCCGTTTCACCCCGCGCAGCCTCTGCCTGGAGCGGCTGCCTGCGGCGGGGAGATGGTACCGTGCTGCTCCTTTCAAGTCGGATCCCTTTTGCCCGGGGCGGTGGCAGTGCCTGACCTCGCAGTGAGCTGTGCTCCTCCACCGCAGAGGGCAGGACCTGTGCGACTGCGTGGCTCAGAATTATTTACTTTCTGTGAAGGGGAGCTGCCGCTCCCCGGTTCAGAGTGGGGCTGAGCCAGCGGTGCTGCCCTGAAAGCCCCTGCAAGGTCCCAGAGATGCTCCAGCCTCGCTCTGCTCTTGGCAGGTGTGGGTGCTGCGGGGCAAAATCTGTTCTTTGGGGAGGTGGCAGTGGCTCTGTCACTCCGTGAGTGTGCACGGACATACGTGTGCGTGCACATGCCTGCGTCAGTGCCTGCGCCCGCCTGCGAGGGCACGGCAGCTTTCTGCAGCGTGCCAGGCTTCCAGCACTGCCGAGGACTTCCCCTCCATAGCTATGAATATAATGTTTTAAACAATATGCCACCGTTTTTTACAGCATTGAGCTCTGGAGTGATTTGCAGTAGGAGTAAAACCACCGTTTGCAATTTCTCGGCGATTGTATAAAGCAACTCATTAAAAGCATACATCCCTGCACATTGGCTCCGTGGAAACTTTATGGGCCTTGTAGTTACTGCCAAAGCAAACATTTTCCATGAATTTTGCTCATCAGGTTCACACTGTCAAATGTAGATTCAGCCGCTCGTCAAAGATGCAAGCCTAGCAGTCTGGGAAGTAATGAGAGCAGTAAGCAGTGGGAGTTAATGGCCTCCACTGAGGAGTCCTTACTCATCCTGCATCCACACAGGGGCTGAGCTGGCTGCTCCCGGGTGGATTGATTGCCACAGAAATTCATCTGGTGTCACTGGCTATGATACTTAACAGCCACAATAATGCTTGAATAAGCCCCACTTTTATACAGCAGTTCATACCTCCATGCTGGCAGCAATTTCCCAGATGAGGCGAGGGGAGCGGCGCAGGGCTTGAGCAGCCTCATCCCAGAGCATGAATAATTGTAGTAATAACACCAGAGCCGCCGCCTTGTCATTGTGGTGTCTCCAGTGGGGTGGCAAGTGGGAGTTGTCGTGCCACTTGCCCAGGATGCTTGGGGGCTGCCCCGTGTGGCAGCTCTGTCCAGCCCTCAGCAGGCAGGACAGGGACGGATGAGCTGCCAGCCCAGCTGCTCCGGGGCCAGAGCACCACGGCTTGGCTCTGCTGTACATAATGGTCATCTGCTGGAAAGGAGTTGCTGATGTTCCTTCAGAGCCCAGCCTGTAACAGGGAAGGGCAGCCAGGCAGAGGACAGCTCTCCAACGTTGTTCCTACCTTGCCTCACTCAATCTGGCGCTCAGGCTCTCCGAGTGTGCCTTATTTACCTCAGTGTTCATAGGTATGGATGGACACGGCGGTGGTGAGCGCTGTGGGCGGCTCCCAAGGGCATCTCCATAGGGTGTGAATGAGCCACAGGACTTCAGCAGGTCTGAGGTTTGTTATGAAAATGCGTGCACGCCTAAGCCTTTAAATATAGCTAATGGGAGAGAGACTGGGAGGAAAGATTACCGAGATTATAGGAACCTCAGTGTGCTGAGCAGGAGCAGGAGCTGCTCTGCTCTGGGCTGTGGTGCCTGTTGTTCTCCTTGAGAGCTGGTGGTGACCAAGTAGGAAACAGCAGTTCAAGCCCAACAGAGTTTGGGTTTGACAGCAACACTCTTCTAGCAGGATCATTCCTGGAGGTTGAGTGTGTTGGATGGGATCAGTGGATGATGTGACATTGTTGGTGCTTTCACCCCCTCTGTTAAAACAAAGGGGTTTTACTTCTGTTCTTCCTTCCATCCTTCCTCCCTTCCATCTTCCTTCCCTCCCACATTGGGTGGTGCTGCTGGGAGGGGATTCCTGGCCAAGGCCAGCATCCCAGCTATCACCATGGGTTATGTGGGGTTGTTCCAAACCTGCTGCTTGGCCCTTCCTTGCCTTGGCTCACTGTTTTCATCACTGTGATTTTTTTTCACTAAAAGAACGTTAAACTCTGGACCTGAAGTGACTCCTTCAAAATGGAATTTGAGTTGATATGAATATTTCCTGTGGTTCTTCTTACTGGGACTTGCACCTACAGACTTTGATAGCTTATATAATTTCCTGTGATGGAGATATACTTCATCTAATTTCACTTGGAAATGCATTGATTAAATCAGAACTGCTGAGAGATTTAAACTGAGTCTCAGTGGCCTGAACTTAACCGTGGGAGGTTTACCTGCCTTCATCCTTCAACATTAATTTGGTTTTATGAGGATTCCTTGTGAAATGAGGTTTTGTCTGCTGCTGAATCTCTTCTGCTTTCTGGGTTTATCAGTTGCTTTCTCTGGCCTCGGCAGCTCTGCAAGGCGAAGCTGTTCTAAAGCCTCCATTCAGTGCAGCTCTGAGCTCCTTCACTGGGGACGTGGCGGGGACTGATGAGCATTTTGGCTCCATCGCCTCCCAGTGCTCCTTAAACTCTGCCCAAGCTGGAGGCAAAGTGCCCACACTGCCTGTGGTGTGGTGGCAGGGCTGAGTGCTGTGTAGTAGGGTGCTCCTGTGGGGTCAGGGATGTGGGGTGTGGTGCTCTGGGAGCAGGGTGGAGACCTGCCCCAAGTGCAGCTGTGTGGGAGTGTCCTCCCATCAGTGCTGAGAGATTTGGCATTTATAGTCCCAAGCAACACTGAGAAGACGAAGAACAACTCAGCTTGGCTGGAGGTGGATGAGCAGCTCCATGGAGATGAGCAGGGTGGGGTCAGCAGGTGCTGGGTGCCCAGGGCAGGAGGCCACAGCACCCACTGGGACTTGCCTGAGGACTTACAAAAATAAATAAAGCCAGTCATTCACAAAGTGCTCATTTCCAACTCTGATCTGCAAAATGTCTCCTTGTGACTTGGAAATGATGCGTAGGCAGGAGATACGCTTTGACATGCGATGATTTTTGCTGAAGTTTGCTCTGAAGGTCTTTCTCGGCAGCTCTGCTTTCCTGGCATTGCTGGAGCATCCCAGGGGCACTGTGTCCCCGCTGCCAATGGCTGCTGTGTCCCCACGAGCCAGAGCCATTGGGAGCAGAAGCTGTTCCCTGGCACAGCACCTCTGTGGGTATGGAAAGGACTCTTCAGCTCCTGCTGCAGAAGCTGGCAGGGAGGAGAAGCAGCGCCTTGGCTGCAGAGCTGCTCCAGACCCTGGCTGAAGCATCCATGGGATGAGGCTTAGCTGTGGCGAGGCGGGAGCGGTGAAGCTTTGCTGGCCTGGCTGCGATGCCAGTGCTGCCAGCTCCACTGATTTCCAAATAAAGGCTGAGCAGAAGCTGCTTCAAAAACAACGCGTAGCCTGGGAGCGGTGAGGCGCTTCCGTCAAGAAGCAAGTCTGGATGCTCGAGGTGGAAAGACTGGAGCTCACCAGAGGGCACGTGCCCTAGCACAAGAGAAGCGTGGAGATGGAGAGGAGGTGCAGGGGTGACCGTGTGCCACAGGACACTGGCAGCACAGCACATGCCATGTGAGGGACCGCGCTGTGCCACGCAGGAGAGCGGATTTGTGCCTCTCAGCTACAGCTTGCTGAGAGTTTATGGCTCCTGTCCATGAGAGTATTGGCTGTGCCTCTTCTGCAGCATCCTGGGACGGTCAGGAGAAACTCCAGCTATGTTTTGTAGCCCTACAGATGGGGAATGGGCTGCGTGATCCCAGCTGAGGAGCTGTGTAGAGCTGCTGTGCTGGGGAAGGCTGGGGACTCGCTGCTCAGCAGCAGCGTTCGAGGTGCCGGTAAGAGCAAACGCCGCTAATTGATGTTGCCACTTGACTGCACGCCATTCAGGTTGAAGATGTGACAAGGTTGGGGGCAGCCCAGGCTGTCCCCCCTGGGAACTGCCTGCCTAGCAAGCACAAGCACACGCAGCTTCCTCAGGGACGCGTTCTGTAATTGCCTGAGTCCCGTGCGTGACCCCAGCCCTGCTCCCGGAGCCTGCGATAGCATCTCTGCTCCCTTTGCAGGACTCGGAGTAAATGAAGCATCAGTTAATCGACATGGACGAGGCCATCCACTTAAGCACCCACCGGAACGTGGGTGATGAATGCCAGGAGATGAAGCCACACATTCCGCTGGAAGTGTGGTTGGCTCTGCCTCTTCCTGGCCAGAGCCAAAGCTTGGCTGAGTTTGCAGCGGCGGGGCGTTTATGTAGGGAAAGTGTGACCGTTCCAGATGCCGGCAAGTGTTATTTTAGGAAGAACTCCCAAAATGAATCAATCTTTTTTCTACAAGTATCTGTCATTCATGGGTTTTCTTACGAAGTTTTTCATGGAAAGGATAAGGATGAGTTATTCATCTTCTTGTTTTTTGTCTTTGTAAGAGGCTTTACTTTAGCCTCATCTGACATGACACTGTCAGAATTTACTCTGGGTTCCTGTCAAAGTGACATATTCTCTGGCAAAATCAATTTTGCTAATTTTGATGGACAAGGATAGAAGTAAGGCTTCTAGCACAGGTGCCTTTGAAGGAAGTTGAGATACTGAGGGATGCAGGAGGTCATCTCCTGCTGCCAGCCCATTGGAGATAATGCTGCAAAAGTTTAATCTCTCCACAAAGGGGATTATTGTTTCTTTTTTTTAATGAGATGCAGAGCACAGTGCTCCCTGACACACTGGCAGTTGGGCTCCGAGGGGCTCTGCCCCCAATGGCACAGTGTCCTTAAGGTCCTGGAGGCAAATCCACATTGTCACTTTGACCCGTAAGGATTTTGCCATGGCTGCAGTGAGCTGCCTGTTTGCTGTATGCACAGTGAAATGGCCATGCCAGGGAGAACAGCTCTTCTCCATGGAAAAGAAATTGCTTGGTGCTAAAAGGGATTTAAAAGTCTCTGTGACAAGATCAAGAGTCTTTGCCCCAGAGTTCATTCCTGCTGCCTTTGCTTTCTATTTTAGCTTGGCTTTTTCATCATCTTTTTGGGCTGTTCTTTCTCCATGCTGTGTGTCATGCTGACCCTTCTCTGGCAGCAGGATGTCCCTGTGGTGGGGCTGGGCAGAGCTGGTGCTGTCTCAGGAGTCAGGGGGGCCGGGAGCTCCCCAAGACCACCAGCCAGAGCCTCAGCTGGGCAATTACAGTGCCCTGCACTGAGCTCCCAGCTCCTGATCCTTGGTTTTCTCCAGGCTTCCCTACTGACGTTTCACACCTTCAAAGAGAGCTCTGCTGCTCCATTTTTTCCTATTGTATTTCTTGCTCCATAAAAGCCATCTGTTCCTCTTTCTGCTTTCAGAGTCTTCATTCCTCTCATCTTCTCCATTTCTGTTAGAGTTTATGGAGCTTTTGAAATCATTGATGTGTTCCCTGTGTTCATTCCTGAGGATGGCTGCTGAGGTTTCCGGGCAGGCTGTGCCTCTCTGGGCTGCTGGGGACTTCCCAGGAGAAAGGCAGGTTTGGATCTCAGTCACTGCAGGACAAATTGAGAGCAGCTTCCCCAGGAGACCATGGTGCTGGAGTGAAGATCTGAGTTAGCTGGATTTCCCTGTGTGGACATCCACCCTTTGCCATGGGGGAGGGTGGGTTGGCTGGGTCCTGTGCTGGTCATCCAGATGCTTCCAATGCTTGTCTTTGCTCCTGGGAAAGCAGAGCACTTTAGGAGGTCATCATTCAAAATGCCATTATGAGGTATTTTCTCCCTGGGTGTGTTCCATGGTTGGAGGTGTTTCCCATTGATACAGATACCACAGTGTGCTCTGATGCGTGGCTCCCACGAAGACACATTGTGTTACACAGACACCACAGACCTCTTTTAATTGTTTTGTTTTAAAGCTTATTAAGCTGCTACTTTAGATGTACTGAGCCAACTTTTTTTTTTTTTTTAGATCAAAGCATTTCCTGCATTCATTGTAATGACACACTTGAGCACATTCATTTAGAAAATACAATCAGCACTGGGTTATTTATCTGGAAAGCAGTGGGGTTAAAGGGCAGCATAAGCTGTAGCTTGGTGCCATGGTTTTCCTCTCTGTAGACCCTTCAGAGCTGAGGGCTGGGTTGACTTAGTTGCTATCTCTTGGAATCACTTTGTGGATATGTATTGAGAGGAACAAAACCCCTCATAAGGCTTCAGCTCCAGGGATCTGGCAGGACTATTGCCATCCTGGTGGGGAGAGCCTTGCTTGTGCCACGCCGCCCCTCTTCCATCCTGTCCCATCCAGCAGTGCTGGGCATTGCATCCTGCTTGGACGCGCTGCTGCAGGCGCAAAGGGAAGGCCTGATCTTCCTGCAGTTGATTGTACAGGGGGCAGATGTGTGGCAATGGAAGAAAATTCATGAGCAAAGCAGGGAAAGCAGAAATTCCTTGGATGGAGGCTGTGGGGAAGTGCTCTGTCCTGCCTGCGCCAGTGTCCACAGCAGGGAGCCGCTCAGCTCAGCCGCTGGCTTTATTTATTGTGGGCAGCATTAACTAACACCAGGGACGATCTCTAAGCTCTGGTTTTAGCGTGCTGCTACATATGTTGCAGTCCTGTTCCCTCAGCAGACTGATCAACGTACATGGGGGAGTATTTTCTGCTGCTGTGATAGAGACGGGAGAAGGCAACACCGTCTCATGTACCTCCTCGGTCACCATCAGGATATAAAGCCTGGGCAGTGATTCTTTGGTGTGCATGAGGAGGTGGAATACACGAGGAGGTTTAGGTAGAAGCTAAAATGAAGAGGGAAAGCCTTGTTTTCCTCAGGTTTATGGATTGTTTTTAATATCAGCAAGAGCAGAGCTGGAGGCTGTGGCTCTTTGACAAGATTTTGGTGGATCTGGAAATCTGAAACTTCCCAGCAAGTTGTGTCTGAGCTGGAGCCCTTGCTGCTGCCTGGTCCCCAGCGCTGGTGCGGAACTCGAGCGGGGGGATGAGTGGGGTAAGTTGGCGACAGGTGCCAGTTTGGGCTGGAAAGCCAGTGCTCACAAACCTCCTTTATCCGGGAGGGACAAAAGCCGAGTGTTATCGCTGCCGGGTTGATGAAACACCCCACTGTCCGGCCCTGCCACGCTAAATGCACGCAGTGTTTGCTGGCTGGGGCAGCCAGGCGGCCGTGGGGGAAGCGACAGCCGTGCTGTGCCCACTGAGGGGGATGCTCCAGCAGTACCATCACTGTGTTTGCTGGGAGGGATGCTCCAGTGGTACCCACCCCATGTCTGCTGGGAGGGAAACTCTGGTGGTACTCAGGCTGTGTGTGCTGAGGGGGATGCTGTGGTGGTACTCACATTGTGGTTGATGCTGTTGGGCTGTGCCCAGATATCTGGGTTGATGATATCTGGGCTGTGCCCACTGATAGGTGTGCTCTGGTGGTACGCAGGCTGTGCCTGTTACAGGGGATGCTCTGGTGGTATCCAAGCTATGCCCACTGTTGGGGATGCTCAAGCAGCATCCAGGCTGTGCTGCTGAGGGAGGATATTCCAGCGGTACTTGTCCCATGCCCTCTGGAAGGGATGCTCTGCCTTGCCAGGAGGGATGCTTCAGCAGTACCCTGGGATGCAGGGCCTGAATTTCCCACTGTGTGGGACACACACTGTGTGCTCCCTTGAGGAGCACTCAAGGCAGTTCATCCCCTGGCTTGGCTGGGACCTCTCTCGCCACACTGGCAGATGAACCTGCAGCACTCTGAGTCTTCCCAGGGGAGCCAGACTGGGCTCAGAGCTCCTGCTGCCAGAGTGGTGGCAGGTAAATTATCAAGCACTGGTCTTGCACAGAAATTTGCAAGAGGCATGTTTTTGTCTGAAGATGCATGAGAATTTCTGGGCTTCCTACCCTAGCACTTTTCAAATCCTGTCTGAAATAATCCCTGAAGACCAGGAAGAACTCTCTCAAGAAGATGTCCTTGTCCTCTCTAAAGCAAGGCTGACCATAATGGACAGTGCTGGCCATCTGTGTTAGCTCTCACACTCATCCTCAGGCTGGCTGGAGACACTGGGCCTTTTGTCCTGTCAGTGTCTTTTAAAATACTTGAAACCAGGAACTGAACTTGAAACTCAGGGTTAAAGGCTGGCTTAACTTTGGCAGCAACTAGGCACAATTCTTGCTTTCACAGCAATGCCACATGTGCCTTCTCCCTGCCCATTTCTTCTGACTTTCCCCCACATTGCTCTGCCAGATCCTGACTGTCCCAAGGTTTGGGTGTGGGATGCAGCGGAGAGGTCCCGCACTGGTGGGCTCCAGGTGCCTGCACTGGGGCTTTGCCCTTCCTCTGCCTCTGGCGAAGGACGGGCCTGGAGGCGAGAGCAGCCGGGGCTGTGTGCTGCAGAGCCAAAGCCGAGCGCTGACGGCGTTGGCAGGGGCTGCACCTCCCGCATCAGCACATTGGCTGATGGTACCGCTGGGTATTAATTATGCCTTCCGCACTCGCGGCTATTCAAATGGTAAAATTGTTTATTTGCAGCTGGGTGAGCTCAAGGCAGAGGCAGAAGAGCGAGTGGCTCCCCCCTGCCACGGCCACCCTCCTGCCCCCCTCTCACCACTCCCCAGGCACAGCCAGGGATGGATCCAGCTGCCTCCATCTTGGCACTTCCATCCTGGGGGGACCCGTGGCTTCCCAGCCCCAGCCAACCCCTTTCTGCCCCGTTTTCCCAGGAAAGTGGGTGTTTGCTGTCTGCCTGGCCACGGCAGCGTGGCGGGGAGGATTCAACCTATTTCACCCTCTGCTGATTTCCCTCCATGATAAATCCCATCCCCTCCGCTGCGGGAAGCGGCGTCAGTTTAATTACTTGTGGGGAGAAGGGGGCAGCGGAGGAACTTAGGACTTGTTTTAAATATCACTTTTATTAGCAGGTAATCCTGAAGCTCAGGACTGTAATATAGATAGGTAGTGATGTGGCACATTTAATTTACTTAGGTGCTACTGTGTGTCAGCCTTTGTGCTTTAAGTCCCAGTCCTGGCTTTAAAGAGCTTGGCGGCCATATTTTCACAAATTTATAATTGTCTGGGAAAAAGTTGGAGCTCCAGCTGGTGCAGTGGGTTGTGTATTTCCAATCCCCATTGGGTCTGGGATCAGATCTCATCCCATGGCAGAACATGGCTCAGGAGAGAGGTCTCTACGGTGCTGCTGATGCCGGGAGTGTGGGGTGGGTCATGGCAGACACCATGCAGGAGTGGTCCACAAGGTCACTGCTGATCCTATGTCATAACTTGCCACATGCCTTTTGGCACTCATCCATGCTGCCCTCACATGGGATGGTGCATCTCCCACTGCCCAGACCCGGGGGAGAGTCCCAGCTCAGAGTGCAGAACAGCAGTGCTCCATTTCCATGGTGATGGTTGGTAGTGTGACAACAAAGGACAGTCGCTGCGCTGCAGGGTTCATCACACAGGACAGCGGGATGGAGAGGAGAGCAGCTGCGGCGGTGGCTGCAGTCCCCACCTCTGTGAGGACACACAATCGTGGGCCAAGTATCTGCCACTGAAGTTTTTCCCTCTTCTTCCTGCTCCAGTGTGAAAGTCACCCGCTGGGATGCAGCGGCCTCGTTCTATTCCGTATGGAGCCAGTGAGTTCCTGCACGTACTCTCATAACCTGCCCCGCTCCAAATGCCTTTGTAGGACACGCAGCCGTGCTGCCAAGGATGCTTTTCCTGGAGCATGGTGCCTGCTTTCCTGCCTTGTCTTGCCTGGGTCAAGGAAACATCACCCCAACTCTGACCACGGCTCCTGCTCCTGCTCCAGGCATTCACAGGAATATTTCTGTCCCTGTTTCGCTTGGTGTTCGGAGATATGAAATGCTCAGGGTTCGTAAATCACCCCAACAAGGACATAACCTTGATTCCCTGTGCAATACCGACAGATTACCTAACAGGAGGCATGAAATGGAAGAATGGCTCCATTTGTATAATTCTGCATTAAAAATCAGCCTATTCTACAGTTAATGCTCCTGTGAAGTGTCTCCACAGGCACGGGAGAAAGGGGCTGATGCTGGAGACAAAAAAGGCCCTTATGAAAGGGACTGCACTCAAGTGAGCCTTTGAGGCTTTGGGGAAGTGGGTTAGTGCTGACGGGTGGTGTTTTGATGCTTGTGAGAGCCGTGATCCCAGTTAATTTTCAGACACATTACCAGAGCTGGGGGATTCTGGGAGCTCTGGATTAATCCATGTCCTGTCTGCAGTATCAGTGTTGCCTAAGGTGCTGTCACCCCTGAGGGTTCCCAGGACTGGGGCAGGGATTTTTCTGTCCCACTCCATGCTGGATGCTCCTGCTTTACCTCCTTGCATGTGGAGGTTGGTGGTGGGAGCAGCCAAGTTCCACGGCAGCCTCTTCCTCACTGCCAAGGACCATGATGAGCTCATGTCCTCCAGCATCCTTGAAATTAATCTCTCTCTGAAGTGCCAACTGTCCTCCTATTCAAAGGAGTATTCCTATTCCTATGGAAAGATTCAGGAAGGGGTTTCCTACAGGGAAGGACTCTGAAAGGTGTGTTGGGCGAGGAGGCTGTGGTGGCTCCAGTGCAACACCCACTGTTCCATCACCTTTGAACAGGAGGGGCCCAGATGGGCTCAGGAAACAGTCCTGGAGTGCCTGGTGTGCCTGATCCTTGTCATTAGCCCAGCAGTTTCCTTGCAATCTGCTCTCATGCTTCTTGCAGGTAAATATTTGTAGGAGTTCTATTTCCCGTGTGCGAGCGCGGCCGCCTCACCATTCGCTGAGCCAAGGGAGAGGATTTGTGGCTGGTGGGAGCCAAGGCCTCGGATGAGGAGATCAAGGACAGGATTTCATTTTTGCAAATACATCCACTCTGCGTTTCTTTATCTAACCCAGTTTTGGAGTTTTATTGAGTTTTTCCTGGAGTTTGAGCAGTATTTTGGTATAACATTCCCATTCACCTCCAAGATGGGAAAAGCAGTAATGTGAAAATTGCCCACGCTCCTCGAATTTCTTCACAAAATAGGTTGTGTGTGCCTGTGGGGGGGTGAGGAAGAGCCCTGATTCCCAAGTGAGGAGCGTAACCACAGCCCTGCCCAGTGCATCCCTACCTCCAGCCAGGGCTTGCTCCGTGCCCCCAGTCCAAGGCAGATGGATGTGATGTGTGGGTCTGGATGATGTATTCCCTTCCCTATGCCAGAGCCCCTGTTTGGGTGCAGTTAGGGAGTTACCCCATGCATTGGGAGCAGCACGGGGTCCTCTGCCTCTGCTCTGCTGTCCCTGAGGAGCAGCTCCTGCCACTGGAGAGGTGTTCGAGCTGTTTGATATCTCGGCAAAGCAGGAACGCCCTCCCGGCCTCCGAGCAGCGGTGACTTTGTGCTCTCCTGCCTCTTCGGGCGACAGGGAGGCGGAGGCACGGGAACTCCCGGAGGGCTGTGCCGGGCCGGGCCGTGCTGTGCCAGCCGCAGCGGGCTCTCCTGGGACAGCCCAGATTTTCTGGGGCAAGGACGAGGTGGCAGGAGATCCGGGCGGGATGTATCCCCGCCGCCTGGGTGTCCTTCGGGACGTGTCCCTGGCGCTGGCAGGCTTGGCAGGGTGCTGGTGCGGGGCGGGGGGGGGGGGGCAGGGGAGGGCCGGGTGGTCCTGCCTCTGGCCGCGCCACGCGCTGCCGCATCCATCCCCGCCGCCGCGCCGGGCACATCACGCTGCGTTGCCAGGACAACGGCAACTCCTACACGCTGCTATTTATTCTGAAGGACACTTGCTCTTATCTGTTGTTGCAAAGCCCTCAGAAGATCGCATGCCACGCAAAATTCCTCCAAGGTAACCGCGCTCGCTGCTTCTGTCCCCGAAGCCATCTCCTGGGGATAGGCCAGCCAGTGCGGTGGCCAGGGGACGCTCCTGGGGTGACAGCCCCTTGGGTGGCATCGCTTGACAGGACGTTGGTGGGAGGGTGACCCATCTGTCCTCGGGGCAGAGTGGGATCTGCCCCATCTGTGTGTCCATTACTGTCCCATCCCCATCCCGGAGCCCCTGGCCTGGGCAGCAGTGGCAGGAGTGAGGGACACTCTGGTGCTGGGTGTCACCAGCACTGCCTGGCCATGCTGGGACACAAGTTTCCAGCATGACCCAGGGGAAGACAAGGGTTGGATGTTGCCTCTGCCCACACATCCTCCTGATGCTGCTATGAATGATGCAGCCACGTTGGGCAGGTTCTGCAGGAGCAAGTCCCTGCAAGTTCATGCTGCTGTCACTGCAGCCTGAAATGTCACACAGAGATGGGAGGAGATGGAAGCAGGAGGAATATCTATTTTTCCTGTGAGCTGCCAATCCCAAGCACCAAGGACCTGCATTTTGTCTTTCAGAAGTTTCCAGGTAGTGGCTGGGAAGCAGCGAGCACCAAGTTTGGGCCGGGCACATCTTCCTTTGCTCTGTTCAGCAGCTGTTCATAAAAGTTCTGAGTGTGAGCAACAGAGAGCTGGGAAGGGCATGAGGTGTGGGGGTGGGCACAGATGGTGTGAGAGGTGACACCTGGAGTGAGTGACATGTCAGGAGGTGCCCAGCACCTTTCCTTCCTTGCAAGGAGATGTTTCAGGTGATGTTGGGAGGTTGGGCAGAGGCTGAAATCAAGCCTGACATGCTACAGGAGTAATCCTGAGCATTGCAAAGTGATTGATGATCCAGTAGGAGCATGAGCTTGTGGCTCCTCACCAGTGAAAGCATGGCATTGCCTACAGCACGTGTGGGACACTCTTCGTGCTGCCACCACTCTGTCGGCCTCTAAAAAAACCCACCACCACCACGACGGTTTGGGTGGTTTGTGGTTTTTTGAAGCCTTGAAATCCTTCCTCCCCCAGCTTGAACTATTTTGGTTTCTGTTGTCTGTTTCTGGCTCTTCCCTTTCTCCTTCTGCGCTCTTTCCTTGCGTTGCCTTCTTCCTCCCCAAAATAAATGTTGTTACGCTTTGAAAAAATACCCAATTAGGAAAAACAGGAGAGATCCTCTGAGCAGAAAAAGCCTGTGCCTGGGAGTATCCAGGTCAGCTCCTTTAGCTTCGCTTGCTCACGCACAGAGGGAGTGTACAAATGCTTCTGTCAACCAGATGCACATTCTGTCGTGCTCCCAAGGACTGTGCGGTGCCGCTGCAGAGGATTAGCCCGTTTAGCCATGTAAAGCTCTCATTAACTCCTGCTGAGTTCGACAAAAGTCTTTCTCGTGTAAAAGCTGAGTAAAATGGAGTAAAGATTTTTGGGCTTTGGCCTAATGATTTTTTTTTTTCCAGGGTGGGGAGAGAAGGCAAGAAAAATTTGCCAATCAGAGATTTTCTTGCTGTTTTACATGGGGCAGCATTGTAGAGGAGGCATGAGGGGATCAGAACCTTGGTGCAGTGCCACTGGGGAAGGGAGAGGGCTGTGACGTGATGTGACATGATGGTGACATGAAAGCAGAATTGTAACTGCTGAAGCTGCCAGCAGCTCAGGGGTGTTCCAGCTGTTCTGTGACAGAAAAGGGCAGCAAAAGGGGCTGCTCCTCCTGCCCGCCCTGTGCTGCAGGGTCATGTTCAGCTTGGGTGCCCCATGCCGTGGGAGGGGGTGTGCCATGCTCCGTGGGAGGATGTTCCTGCTGCGGCGTGGGTGACTGCCACAGCGGGAGATGGGCTACACGTGCCAACACAAGAGCCCACAGCCTCGTCTGCTCCAGCCCTTGGAGGGATTCATCATGCTGCCTGTGGGCTTGGGGACCTGGGGTGGGCTCTCTGATACCCCTGCATCTCAGAGTCCCTGGAGTGAAAGCTTGTGCTGCTGGAGCTCCGCTGGGCAGTCTGCTTTGGATAATTCAGCCAGAAGGGCTGAGTTTGGGCAAAGCAGGCACTGGCCGCTCCTCTAGGGTGTTTCCTGGTAAAACCCATCCCCAGGTCATTCCCATCATTGCCAGACCAACTGAAAAGTCACCGATATGAATGGGGATCTTCAGCCTGCCATGTTGGTGGGGGTGGTTTTCAGGGGAAGGGGGAGCAGCGTGCATGGAAAACGATGATGCCGTTTTCAGGGACTCTGGCTGGAGAACTAGGGAGGATAATGATACCTGTGGAGCTGGGGGATGCTCTGGGTGGTTGGGCTAGGAGATCTAGGGTGTGCCACACTGAGAGGGAGAACAGGGCTGCCCCACTGCTCTTCTAACACAGTCCCTGTCTGTCCACAGGTCAGGTTGCCCGCTCGGAAGCCATGCTTGGATTTTAATAGCCATGTTCCACCTAGCCATGGACCTTGCCAGCTGCCAGCCCCCAGCCACCGGCACCGGGGGGAGGCTCTCGCCACGGCCGGCGCTCCGGCACAGACTGTCCCGTGGCTCGCTGTGGGGCACGGGGAGCGGGGAGGAGCTGCAACGCCCCGGCCCCCCCTGGACCTGC
>VWYI01004874.1:0-39110 GCA_013399455.1 Anthoscopus minutus | reverse complement strand
CCCGCGCCCGCCGGGGACGTGCCCCGCAGCAGCCCCGGCCGCACCAGCACCGCCGAGCCGGCCGCCGGCCACAGCAGCGGAGGCAAGGACGCCCGCCCGCCCCGTGGGCTGGGAGACAGCACAGGTAGGGTCTGCCGAGGGTCAGGGAGGTGGCGGGGACATCAGGAGGGCTGGCGGGTCTTGGAACAGAGCGTTCAGCGCGGCACGAGTGTCCGGATGGCAGCGCTGCCTGGGACAGGAGTTAGTGTGACATTAAACAAGCGCTCGGAGGAGAACGGCAGTGCTGATTATCGCTTTTATCCGAGGCGTTTTCCAGCCGCTTGCTGTGTTTTCCCATTACAGTCTCCATCCACAGCCCATCTCCCGTAATCGCGCTGTGCGCCACGCTCGGCACAGCAATGCCTTCCCCCAGCGCTGGCTGCTGCGTGGACATGGATGGGAAAGCTGCTTCCCATTTATTGCAAATTATATTTGTTATTGCTGATATTAAACCGTGGGATACCGGTGGATAGTTTACAGAATTTACTCACTGTGCATCGACTGCTTTGAGCCCACTGCGATTTTCTAGTCGAAATGAAAAGGAATTTTACGGCCTAATCTTAATCCCAATTAATTTATCCAGCCTGCTCTGCTTGGCAGAAAGAGACAATGCAACCAGGATGTTGTTCCTGACTTAAAGGAGTTATTTATAGCCAAAAAATAACTCCCAGCCTACACACCTTTTACAAAATGCTGGAATTGGCTGGATAGATCAGTAAGGGAATATTGATAAGGGTTGAGGCTTTTGCAGCTCTCTGCATGAGGACAGCATCAGCCTGGTCTCCCCAGACCTGCCATGGTCAGTGCCTCTGGCCTGAGTGGCATCATCCAGTCCAGGAGGGTGGGTTCGGGAAGACTCGTTGCCATCAGCCAGCTGCAGGAGCCCCTCTGCCTGCACCAGCTGTGGGAGGATGGCTCTTGGCATGTGCTGGGGCTCTGGGATTTATTGGAGTGGGCTGCCTTGTTTAGGCGAAGTTGAGCTGACAGTGATGCCACCCACCTGCCAGTGCCACCACTGCTGTCCTGCATGGCCGCAAAACAACAGGAGCTGCAGCCCCAGCAGCTCCCAGGGGGCCAACTGCTTTAATCTGCAGGCTTTAGCTCTCATTAGGGGCTTTCTTCAGGATCCGAGTTTTTGCTAATTAACTGCTCTTTGAGCAGTGAATGTGATAAACTCCTTCCCCGGGTCTAAAGGCCCTGTTTGATCCCAGCTCTTCCACCCTCACTTGAAAAGCTCCTGAGCTCCAGATCCGCTTTTCCTTCCAGTGCTGGGGAAGAAGAGCACCCAAGAGAGCTCTCAGTATGCTCCCAGCAGGAGCTCCGTGCCCCTGCTGTAGCTCAGGACAGCGTTTTGGGAGCGAGCAGCCGACACTGTCTCAAAGCAGGGTCTGTGCCCGCGCCAGTTTTGCTGGTGCGGTGCCCGTGCGGAGCCGTGCAGCTTCCCAGCCCTGCTCCGCTCTGTTATATAAGCTGTAGCGGCTGGAAGTGTTTGTTCTCTGCTGGGAAAAACATATGGCTACAAATGAGGATGAGGTAACTCGCCTGTATGGTTTATTTGCCTCAGCAAGCATTGCCAGTCCCTGTCCGGTGAGGCGCCTTGACAGGAGCCCACGGCGAGCACGGTGCTGCTCTCGCTGCCTGTGGTCCCTCAGCTGTCCCTGGCACATGCCTGGAGGGTCAGGGTGGAACCACCTGTTTGTGGCACTTACTGGAGCTGGGATCACTCTGGGAGCTGGCAGAGCTGTCCCAGGACTCCTGGAGCCAAGCAGAGTTCCTCGTGTTCGATTCCATCGGAGCAGGAGGCTGCAGTTGTGCTGCTGCCCCCATGTCCCTCCTGTGCTGGGTACTTGTATCCCTCTGTGCTTTGCCTCTGGGCCCCTGGTGATTCTGTGGGACTGTGGGGTCCTTGGGGCGCACACAGGGTGGTAAGAAGAACCACTTCACTTCAGCAGAGGCAGCAATGCTCACTGAGGTGAGCAACGGGAGCAGCTCTGCTCTGTCAGATCTTCCTCTCGCCCCCCTTCCTCCTCGCTGAGAAGCGAGAGAAAAAAGCCAGAAACAATGCCTCCATGAGTCGCTGACAGCAAAAACAAGCTTAAAAAAATTCCCCTGGAACACGAATTACTCGGCTCATAGGCAGGAGAGGCAGCAGAGGAGTGATGGCAGGTAATGCCTGGGATGAGAGCAGAGGCTGGGGCGTGCCCTGGCCCAGGGGTGCTACCATGGGGGTTCGGGTGCCCTGCAGCTCAGGTGTTCTTGTCCCAGTGCCACCCATGCCACACAGCACAGCACTGCTGGCATCAGCTGGGCATGCAAGATGTTCACCCAGGCGTAGTTTATGCTTGTGCTTTTCAAAAATGTGCTTCCTTCTTCAGGGCTGTCATAATCGTTTTGCTCTGGAACAGGGAAAGAGGAGTAATTAAAATTCCAGCATGGTGCAAGTGGGAAGGGCTGTGAGGAGCTTTCACCGGGCACTCTCCACGTGGGCTCCTCCACCAAGGCAGAGCATCCCCAGGTCCCGCAGCCTCAGCCAAAGCAGAGAAGAATGGAATGAATCAGAGCTGTCAGAGCGAGGCAGGAATTGCATTCGCTGGTTTGTCCGAGGCTCCTTTCAGGAGCTTTAGGATAAAGCTGTCTTTAATTAAACCTTTAAGTGCTTTATAAGGCAGAAAACTCCATGTGCTGTCTGCTGCTCTTAGTGGTATTTGATGGCCAGTCACGGCGCATTTGGCACCGCACTCTGTGAGCTCGTGGCAGAGCTGGTGCTCAGGGACATCCCTTCTACCAGGGCTGGCATTCTCCTGGGGGAAGGTGGGGGCCACGTGGGTGTTGGCAGCTGGATCTGAGCTGGTGGTGGCCCCAGGCCACTCACCACCCACTCCCCACCGCCAGCCAGCAGCATGTCAGAAATAAATAATAACAGAGGCGTTGCTCCCTGCCGATGATGACCCTGCCTCCAGAAAGAGGGTGCAGTAGGGGGGTGCTGGAGGCGAGGAGATTGTAGATGCAAAAGGCTTCAAAGGAATTAATTAAAGATAAAATGTGTTTAAAAGAAAACCCTGGGCAGTGAGGATGGAGCTGCTCTTTGATCAGCCGTGCCGAGGCGTGGGGACATGCCGCAGCTGGGGGACGGAGAGGAGGTGAAGGAACTGATGTCTCCTGGGCTGGCACCACCAGTTACTCATCCTGAGAGCTGCCCAAAGGATCCCTTGTAGGGCTGTGCATCAGCTGCAGTTCTCTTGAAGGGTGGAGGATGATGGTAGAAGCAAGGAAGGAGCGTGGCCATCAGCTGAGCTCTCCCTGCGAGGGAGACGGGACAATCCCCGGGATGCACGGATGGCGAACGTGCCTGAGCACATCCTCCCACGTGCGTCTCAGTGAGCCAGAAACTCTCCTCTGCTGCTCTCCAAGTATTTATTGCTGGGTGATACTTGCTGTAACACCTGAGAAGATAAGTCCCAGTGTCTTTAGCATAAGCCTCCAGGATCTTCCTTCTTGGCAAGAACATTTCACAGCAGCAGCAGCAGCGGGAGGATGTTTTCCTTCTTTCATAAGTCCAGCTCAAAATACCAGGAAGTTACCAAGAACCTTGGTGGGTTTTTGCTGAAAAGCTGCCTCTTCACCTCAGGATGACTAACACTCTTTGGGGTGGGTTTCAGAGAGATCACTCATTTACCAGGTGGAAAATGGAGCAGCTTAGCTGACCCCAACTTCGCAGAAAGAGGGTGTTGGGAAGAGCAGACCCGAGGTTTGTGGTGAGATGGATTGGGCAGCTGAGGAACTGGCTGTGTAGTGTAACAGGAGTTTTCAAGAAGGCTTCTGCTGTGTCTCCTCGCCTGTATCAGACCCTTGTGGCTTTTGTAAATTATTTTCCTTAGAAGCTATTAACCAGCAGTAGGTTCATGTTACGGCCAAATCTGTCTGATCCCCCCTGGGAAAGGCCGGCGGTGGCAGCAGGGAGGCCACACCACACTCCTGATTGAATTGTTCTGTCCACAAGCAGCTTTATCAGGGGATGAGGCTTTTGGGGCTCAGATGTGATTTCTGATGGCCAGGGAAGCCGTAAAGCCTCTTGAGTCCAGCCGCTTTACCCCAGCTTCACAATGCTCAGGAGGAGGCATTGGCATCCTGGTGCTGCTCAGGGCATGTGAGAACAGAGGAAGGAGACTTGTGGCAGGGATGAGGGTGGGATGCTGAAGAGAGGGATGTTCACACAGCATATGTGTGGGAAGAGACTGGGAGTAGCCATATCTGGCCCGTAAGAGTAACTCCAGTTTTCTCAATTTCAAATGAAATAGAGCTGTTTTCTCTTTTTTTCTAATTTTATGCAGCTTCAAGGCCTTGACAAGGGTCTTCAAAGAGTTGCAGCTCATAGCTGTTTTTATTGGGAAAATGAAAAATACAGGCTCCCTAACCAGAGCTGTTGAAATAAAGGCCTTGGGGGATAGAGGTTCTCTTTGTTTTTAATTAAGAGCTTATATCTCCTGTTCTCTGCCATTGCGCGCTCCTGCAGTAGCAAGACATTAGTCTCAAATGGATTTTCTCATGGAATTAATTCCATTGATGCAGAGCTGTCCAGGAGCCGTTTCAAAAGGTGGCCAGAAAGGCCAAACCTCAGCACTTTCATCTCAGCAGCAAATATATGGTCTTTAAAATAACAGATTAAAAAAAAGCCCTGGCATTGGCTTGCTCTGAGAAGATTGGGGTTTTGCCTGGGATGTGAGGAATCGGGAGCTGGGTTGTGCTGCCTGCTGGGATTCTGTGGCCCCTCTTCCCTTACCGGGGGGATTAGAAGCCCCAGTGAGAGCAGAACCAGACGGCACGAGAGTGGAAAAACCCAGAGATATTTCAGCATTTCCGAGGGTTCAGAGAGCGCTTTTGAAGAGCTTTCCCTCCTGGCAGGCGGCAGCGAGGAATTCTGCTGCACTAGCAGAAGCGCAGCGGCTTGGACACACTTTCGGCTCCATTAAATACTTCTCCTGTAATTACCCTCCAGTTAAATGGTCACTGCGTCAAATTGCCTGGTAAAAGCCTTGGCAGGAGGAGCCCTCGCAGGGCTGGTTCTCAGGTGCAGGGACCGGTGCCCGGTGTCCCTCCCCGCGCTCCCGCGCCCGCCGCTGCCTTCCCTGCAGCTCCCTGTTTCCATGGTTAATAAAGTGTAATTACGTGGCCGCCGGGTTCCGTGACCCGCTGGGATCGAAGCTTTTGCCACGCAGATGAGCAAACAAAACCCAGGCACTGTAATCCCTGCTCCCAGGGTCTCTTTCTGGGGGCAGAGGCTCTCATGGGGAGTTATGCTTGTGCCAGGCAGCTTCCTACACTGGAGGAGGAGGATTTTGCTCTATGAGCTATTGATTTTATCTTCCAAGTGCCCTTCCTCCATCTAATTGGGCTTTGAGGGCTGTGTCTTTGCCCTTGGCAGCATCTGTTTCCATCTCACCTCACCCCCTTTATGTCCCTCCTAGGACATTCCCCTCTCAAAGGGTGCCCCACCCATTAACTCCACCCCTCACAGAATGGATATTTGCCTGATCTTGCTCTGTATGGCCCTACATTCTTTGAGGGCCTAGAGGAAAATATTTGTTATATTTGTAAATTAAAAATAAAGACTTGGTAGTGTTTATTGTTGTAGGTATTACTATAGGGCTTCCCAGGGAACCATTGTCGGGTTCCTTCCCTCTGTCCATCACCACCACTGAGACAAAGATTTCCTGTCCCCTTGAAATCCCCCTGGCTTCTGGTGCAGAATTAATACATGATGTAAAGGAACTTTGCTGTGCCGGTACATATGGCAACTTATGTGTGTGACGGAGTCTAAAATTATCCAGCCTTTCTTAAAATCCATGTGTCCTGCTCCAAGGAGCTGCCATCCTTCCCAGTGCTCAGCCACCTGCAATCTGTTCTGCCTGTGCCTTTCCCATTACATAAATGCAAGGATTAATTGCATCATTAGGTTCTCCCGTGGCCCTGCCACCACTGCCTCAGCTCCCACTGTTGTAGAAGTTCTCATCCCCGACTCCACTTTTGTTTTCAAAGGAATCGGGCACTGGGCTGGTTTGATTTTATTTTTAGAGTCTTTCCTTTTATCTTTTTCAGCAGTGTCCCACTGGGAGCTGCTCCAAGACTGCCGTGGAGGATGCGGCCGGGCTGGCTGCTGCCGGGGTGGGCGTCACTCCTGACCTGGCACACGTGGGCACGAGCATCCCCGTGCCCGTTGGGACATGCTCCCGTTGTCACCACCCTCTGGCAGCTCATAGTGTGGGGCCACAAGTCTTCCTCCAGGCCTTACCTTCAGGAGATGGGGTGCCACGGGCAGGTGGGGAGGGTCCCACTGTGGCATTTTCCCTGTGAATTCCCCCGGGAGATGAAACCCAGAGGTGGCTGAGGAATAAGCTCTGGTTCTGGCTGGAATTGGCTGCTGCCCAGCCTGCCAGCACAGGGGCCACAAGTGAATCCTTCCCCACAAGTGGTGGCTGCCCCAGTGCTGCCCAGGGGCCCCCAGGCACCCCCAGCTCCAGCTGAGCCGTGGCCCTGGCACTGGTGCTGTCCTTGCCACAGACACATACAGATATATATATAAAACTGCTTATTTTCCTGTCATTCTAAGACTTATTTATTTATTAAAACTACCATCCATCAGGAGCTGCAACATCTGTTTGTGAAAAATAGCACATCCTTGGGCTGCAGCCAGGAAAAATCATTTCATTATGAAATTGCAACTGTAAGGCAGCACGAAATCACAAACATAGTGTACAGCGAGCTGCTTTTGTTTCCAAACTGCTCATTAGGAATGATCCACGAGCCAAAATGATACCCCATGGAAGGTGAAGAGGGGGAAATGAGCCCACCCGACCTGCAAAGCGAGCAGCCGTCAGTGCCGTAATTATTTTCCCTGGTGAATCCCGCACCCGGTGCAAGGCTGCGCTCGTCTCCCTTTCTGTCCCAGAGGGGAGACGTCTTCACTTCTCTTCCGTTCTTCGTGCCTAATTCAGGCTGACAAGAAACATACTTGAGAGGATAGGAAATGAGGAGCCTGGCTTACAGATTATTTTGTGTAAAGCAGGAGAGAGGATTGCGGCACTGCTGCCGGGGGCTGTGTGTGGCCCCGTGCTGGGAAGGGCTGGGAGGAGGTGGTGGGGAGCTGTGTGGGGAGCAGAGACTCTGCCAGAGTCCCCTCACTTCCCATATCCACTGTCTCTTTTCTTCTGTCTGCAGGTCTGGCAGTTCATCAGATAATCACTATTACCGTGTCCCTCATCATGGTCATAGCTGCGCTGATAACAACTCTTGTCTTAAAAAATTGGTAAGGTCCCTCCTGCTCTGCTTGGCTTGGGGGGTGGCATGGCATGGGCTCAGGGTGGGGATGGAAGTGCCCATCGTGCTGCAGGTGCCAAAGCCCATGGCGCTTGCCAGGATAGTTTTGGAAAGGCTTTGCAGAAGAAAATGGAGGCTTTACACCAAAATCTCCAAAGGAGGTTGGTGCATCAGGGTTAGGCTGTACCCCTGCAGCTTCCCCACCTCACACCCCCTGGCCAGTGGCTTTGGAGGCCAGCACATGGCCAGGGCTGGGTGGACAGGTCTCATGGGACACGTGTGCATTGCCACTCAGGGGCTGAGTGCCTCAGCATGAAGCCACATAGAGAGGTCAGAGCTGTGTGTTGGGCCACAGCAGGCATTCCCAGGATCTGCCTGGTGCCAGCAGCAGCTCCTCCACCACCTGCCCTAAGGAGCTTTGATGCTGCTCCTAAAATCCCCAGTCTGGCTCCTGCCCTTCCCTGGGACCCCAGGGACGAAAGGGCACCTTCGAAGCCCCTCAGGTGCCATGGTTTGAAACGTGCCCCAACCCTCAGGGCGCTGCTGTGCTCCTCCAGCTTCATTTGCTCCCGTTTATTCTCTCAGCCTGGCTGGGCGTATGGCAAAATAGGTTAGCTTTCGCTCCAGGCACTCCTCACTTTACCTATTTTCCCAGGGAAACTGGCCTACTTTGAGGTCAGCGTTGCTGGCACAGCGACGCAGCTGCGGCACGGGGCCGGGGGGAGAGCAGCCCTGCTGCCCCGCCTGTGGCTCTCCCCTCTGGCCTGGCTGAGCTGTGCGTGGGTGCTGCAGCAAATCGATTCCTGCAGCCAGGAAGCAATTACAACACCGGGTTGATGAGTTGCCTGCTGGCTAACTGGGATGAGAGGAGAAGCCCTTTGCAGGGCTATGGAGGCATCCTCATCTTGGGAAAGCCATTATGTGACGCAGCAGTCAACCAGAAGTGCTGAGGTTCTAGCCCCACAGCTGAACTTGCTTTGGGGAGCAGCCAGTGACACTTCCTCCTGTAGCTCAAGTGGGATTTAATTCACTAAACTTCCCTGGTTGCTGGAGTGTTTCAGTGAAGGAGCAGAGAAAATAGTTTATAAAACACTTGTGGGATTTGTCTCCAGTCGCAGCAGTGAGCAGTGCGAGTCATTGATCCGGCTGACCACAGCTTGGCAGAACAGCTCAGTAACTGCTGCTGAAGCCAAAAAGGGGAAAAAATAAATCCAGTGGTCAGTGTAGAATAGAAATGCTTTATAGTAAGTGAAATTGAGAAATCACCGGAGAAAATCCCCAGCAGGGGAGTGTGAGCAGCACCCAGGTGTGTCCCAGGTGAAGAAACAGGACCTGGGAGTTTGCTCAACTCTAACCAAACTGCCTCAGTTCGTTGGGTGACCCTGGGCCGCGTGCGGGTGCTCCATGGCAGGGCTGACCCACGTCACACGCTCTGGCCCCGTCCCCAGCGGGGACACAGCCGCCGTCCCCGTCCTTTGGCTGGCATTTGTCCCGCTCGAGGAGGACGGGCGAGCGATGGCTGCGTGCCAAGCCAGCGTCCTTCTTGTCACTGCTCCTCCTGCACACGTGCCGTGGGGAGACAGCAGTTGGTTTAGGGCTGTCTCTTTCAGTTGCATCAAGCAGAGCGGAGCTGGCAGTGCCCTGCTGCTGGCAGATGCTGCCACCCTGGCCAGCCCCGCTCCCGGCAGAGCCCCACGCTCCTGTCCCCAGGGGTGCCCCTGCACAGACAGTGCCAGCATCCCCAGCTCCCACCGCCCTCGCCACCGCCCAAAACTCCAGCGTTCTGCGAGGCGTTGTCAATCCCATCTGGAAAAAGTGGCATCTTAATTAAATCAGTGTCTAGACCTTGAAATAGGACCAGGCTGATTGAGGGCGGCTCCTGCGAGCTGGGGCTCTCCTCGTCTCTGACGTACTGAGCCAGAAGTGTTGTGCAGCCACGAGATCCTGATGAAGGCTCCGGAGCTGGAGGAGCCCCTGGAGAGCAGGGCTGCCCTGCCAGCCATCCCTCTGCTGTGTCACACCAGGTCCTGAGCTCATTTATCCTGAGAAGTTCCAACCTGTTGGTGTCTCCCAAATGGAAAGGGTTTCACTTCATTGTTCTCACCTACATATTTTCACTTAAGAAAAGGCTTTTGCTTCCTGCAGGTACAAATGCGTGACTCACTAAGTAATTCCTGATGGGAAAAAGCTTGTGTCTAAAATGTAAATTTGATTCTTAAAAAAAAATCACTGAGCCAAATGACTGCTAATGGCTGATCATTCCAATTCTGAATAGGAATTTTTGAATTCTAATCTAGTATTGAGCAATCTGTAATGACTGGTCAGTCAGGTGAGTTCCCTTGTCAGGTTTCAGGGATACACTGTGCCTCCCGTCCCATCTGCTTTGGCCTTTCGGGCTGTAACAGACTTAAAAAAATGATGGCAGGCAACTTTTCACACAAACAGACAGTGGGATGGAACAAGGGGAATGGTTTTCAACTAAAGGGGAGACTTAGATTAGATCTTAGAGGAAATTTCTTCCCTATGAGGGTGGTGAGGCCCTGGCCCAGGCTGCCCAGAGAAGCTGTGGCTGCCCCTGGATCTCTGGAAGTGACCAAGGCCAAGTTGGACAGGGCTTGGAACAACCTGCTCTACTTGCATCTCTGCCCATGGCAAGGGGATGCAACTGGAGGGTTTTTAAGGTCCCTTCCAACCCAGACCAGCCCATGATTGTCTGATTCTCTCTCCACCTCACCCAGCTGCGCGCAGAGCGGGCGCCCACGGCGCAACAGCCACCAACGCAAGCTGGACCAGCAGGAGGAGAGCTGCCAGAACCTGACTGACTTCGCCCCTGCCCGCGTGCCCAGCGCCCTCGACATCTTCACCGCCTACAATGAGACGCTGCAGTGCTCCCACGAGTGCGTGCGGACCCCCGTGCCCGTCTATGCAGAGGACACGTTGCACTCGCCTGGGGATTATAAAACGACCTTCAATGGAAACAGGTGAGGTGGGCGCCGTGGTTTCCCGGTGGGTGGGGAGCGTCCCGCTGTGGTGGTGGGGCGCTGGCGCTCAGGGGTGTGGACGCGATTTTATGGGTCTGAGAAAAATTCTCAGCCTGTCAGTGGCTGAGATGTTCCCACGGGAAAGATCCGCTGGAAAAGTTCTCTTTCAAGGTTTTTTGTAAATAGATTCGGGTTCTCAAGATAAGGGGGACCAGATGTTCTGAATGTGGTTTTTCCTCTTGTTCCACCAATGGGACCAGAGAGGTGGTTCCTTTGGCCAGTCATGCTAAACCTGTATTGGAACACTTTATAAAAAGGGCTGTAAAACCTAAATAAAACCTTCTCTCTGCCTCAGAAGCTTTTTGCCTCAAGGAAGAACCTCTCCACACATCCTGAACTCCTTTCTGTGTCATGCATCACAGCAACACAGGGGTGATGTTCTGGGAGCGTTTGGCAGAGCCAACTTCCTCTTGGGTGCTCACCCACTCATATTTCAGTGTGGGACTGGCCCCCTGGGCCGGCGCTGAGGCTGGGTGGGTGCCTCAGCAGCCTCTGTCCCTGCAGGGCTGGGTGAGCTCAGCACCACATGGTGTTCAGTTCCCAGCTGCTGCTGCTCCTGCCAGCACATCAAATGCCACTGGGTCCATTTTTCCAGCCCGTGCTGTCTCCTCAGTGGCATCAGCAGAGCTGCTGGGCTGCAAACAAGCGGGTGATTAATGGAGGAGCAGGCAGCGAGAGCCAAATGAACCATTTGGCTGCTGTGAAATAACGGCAGAGCATTAACAAGGAGCATCATTGGCAGCCCAGGGATGTGGCCGTGCTCTGCCAGCCCCTTGCCTGCCCAGAGGGAGGGGATCAGGTGCCATGGGGTTGGGAGCAGTGTTTCCCACCACAGGCTGTCTCCAGAGCGCTTTCACTGGGTGCTGGTGTGGTTTCACCATATGGTAAATGTGTGTCCCCATCAAACGTAGAGGGGAAGCCAGGCAGAGAGTTTTGAGGGAAAAAATGAGCAGCTGATGCTCCAGGCAGCCTCAAGGAATCACATGTGTGGCAGCCACAGCCCATGTCTGCCTGCCCAAAGGACAGGCCTGGAGCCAACAACTTCATTGATGCCTTTTCAATCAGCATCTCTTGCATGTGTGCAGGGTTCTGCTCGTCTGCATTTTCCAGGGTTTCTTCACATCTTGGAAGGTAGAGAACTGGCAGGGATCATCACACCATTTTGTTGGTTGTCCACAAGCCTTGGTTAGATATGAATTCCAGCCAGGTGGCAGAGAGTGCCTGTGTTCTGGCTGGCAGAGATCATGGCTTTTCCACCATCTGGTGATGCTTTCTGGGACCCTCTATCCCAGAGCACTTCCAGGCAGCCTGAGGAACCCAGACCCACTCAAAGCATCACTCTAGAGAGAAGTAAAAAAGCTGAGAGTGCAGCAGGCCACCCCGGCTTGCACCGTGTGTGTTACATACCAGCGCGTACAAGCCCCTCTTTCTGCTCACTGCAGACCCTCTTCTTCTGATCGGCATCTTATTCCCGTGGCCTTTGTGTCTGAGAAATGGTTTGAAATCTCCTGCTGACTGGCCGAAGCCTGTTTGACTTCTGAGGGCAGGGCAGACGCCAGCGGGCTGTTTCCTGGTACGTACCGCGCTCCCTGCGCCCATCCCACACCCATCCTGTGTCCCCACTGTGCCCATCTTACCCTGCCTGCTGCCATCCTCCCATCTGCACTTCCTTCAGTGTGAATGGACATATTTCATGCCGTGGATGGGGCACTGGGAGCCAAATGGCTTTTCCAGGGAGGTTAATTGTAGACAGGCCCACACTAACAGGCAGGGACTGGCATGGACAAGGACTCAAAAGCAAAGGGTCCCTGGGGCAGCCTTCAACTTCAGCCTGATCCCATGGTTCCAGCCCACCTCTAAATCCTCAACAAGCCACAGTAATTTCTGTGCTGGAAAAAGGCCTGATCTGTAATTAACCTCTGGTGGCATGATGGACAGCCTGCTTTGTCGGAGCACCGCGCGTCCAGCATGCACGCTCCACCAGTATCTGAAAGCTCATTTGGTGATGTTTGCTGTCATGAACACTTCCATGCTCACTGCAAGGATGCTGGGGTCCTCCTGCTCCTCGTCCTTCACCTCCTCCTCCTCCTGCTGCTGCTCTGCAAAGCCAACCCTTCAAGCACAGTCTCCAGCAGCTGGTCACACCTGGGTTGTTGCTGTGACTGAAGGAGTGCTATCATGTTGTTCTGGTTGCAAGAGTACTATTTCAGGGGATTTTCTTCTCTTTTGTTGAGTTGGCCTGAGCTGTTTCCACCTCCTTGTGTCACTTTTGAAGGTGGCACAGCTGATATCAGTGGCAGGAAAAGTCTGTGTGTGCCAGCTCGCCCTGGGCAGCGATGCCCGCTCGAGCCACATGCTCAGGTGAATTAATTGCTCTATCCCAAGTCCCTGCTGTAATGAATCATATATTCAGTGTAAATGAAATTTCCAGCCTTCTCTGGCTGCAGCTCTCTTGGAATAGCCTGTTTAACATTATGCACAGCTATTGAACACAGAAATATAATTAGATTAGAATGGAACGGAATAAAAAGTTAATGGTCTCGGCCGTGCTGGGGCTGGCGGTGTCTAGACAGGGCAGGTGAGGTGTGTGCCAGTGCAGAGGGGCAGAGAGCAGGGATTCATCTGGTGTGGCCCCACTGCCACCCCAGAGCCTCTTCTGGCTGCAGCAGCTTCACTGGTGAAGGTGAAAGGCACTCACTCCCCATCCACTGATATGCTCATGTTTTTTTCTCTGACTGTATTGTTGTGGCCACTGTCTCAGGGGACAGAGGGCAAAGAAGCCCAGGCAGGAGCTGGTGCCAGGAGAGAGGGCAGCAGAAGAATGAGCATGGAGGATCTACAGGGAGCCCTAGCCTCAGCAATAACCCACTGGGACTTTTCCACCCTCAGTTTTGTAGTTTGGGATGTCTTTCCATTGGCTTAAAGTGAATTTAAAAGAAATAACACATAAAGCAAGCCAGCTACACTCAATGCTATCTACAGCTCTCCATGCCTCAGGTAGAGAGAAGGAAGGAGCAGCTTGAAGCACTGTAAGAATCCTGTGTGGATCCCACTGATCCTGCCCCAGGTCCTGTGAAGCCCCAGGCCAAAGACTTTGCCCTGGTCACCTCCATAGATTTCTTTAAATGGCCTGAAGCCGTTCCATTACGCCTTATTAAATCCTTGAAATTCTCATTGACCCGTTTTCATGGAATCCATAAAATGCACATTGATGCGCTCTGGAAAAATCTATCCAGCTCGTACCTGGGGCATTAGCTCTGTAATGGCACTTCAATTACAGATGCAATTCTGGAAGCTGCTGTTTGGTTTCATTAACGATAACAAAATGAGATTGATCCCAAACCTGTTCTACCTGTTCTCTGCATGTTTACTCTGCATAGGTGTGTTTGCACCAGGGTGTTTCTGGGACACACTTGCATAAGTGGTGTGTCCCAGTCGAAACCAGGTGCCGATGGGAAATCCCTCAGGTGAAGTGAGCATTCCAAGTTTTATGTGTCACTGTGTAAGGTGCAGATGGCATTGAGATGAGCTCCCTGCTAGGCTGTCCCTGCCACCGTTTTTGCCTGGTGTTGTCACCAGCTGCCAAATGCCAGAGGAGCAGTGGGATGGAGGGAAGCAGAGGAGTGGAAGCATGGAGAATGCCTTTCCAGCTCTTCTTTTCTAGGGGAGAGGCTGGTGGAAAAGGAGATGCAGCTGCTTGGGCTGCACCGCTTCTGTGGGAATCAGTGTTTCCTGGCTGGCGTCCACAGCCACAGCAAGGTCACCTGAAGGGGACAGATGCTGTTGACCCACTGCACTACAGCAGAGAAGAAGGATGCTCTGGAGTATGTGCAGCTTTTTGGCTGGAGGGGCTACATGCAGCTTTCTCCTCACAGCCCCTTCCTCTGAGTGTTTTACAAATTTTAATTGACAGTACTTCTCAGCTCTGAGCTGTCTCGCTGGCACATGAGTGCTCCTGATGGTATGGGGCCAGAGCTGGAGGCACAAGGCAGGTGGCAGGACAGGGGTGGCAGGACAGAGGTGCTGCAGATGTTTTGTTGAGATGACCACTGGGAGCCAAGTTGGGATTTAATGTGAACTTCACATCTGACAGTCCATCAGCCTGGTGTGAGGACTGCCCATAGGGCTGTCCAGGTGGCACTCTGGCCTTGGGTGATGCCAACAGCATCATCAGGCTGGGCTGAGCAGTTGAGGCAGCAGATATAAGGCACAGCACTGCAGAGCATCTCCAGCCTGGAGCCCTGCAGGCAGTGCCACGGTTGTGTCAGGAAACCTGGTGAAACTCATCTAGGTATACAGAGAGCAGATGTTGAAGCTATTTCCTGGGGTCAGATTCCTCCTGCGCCAGCAGGAGCCGAGGGGAGGGTTCCTGTGCTGCAGGCAGGGTCCCTGCCAGGACACTGTCCCTCCCCACAGCAGGTGATGCTGCCCATGGCAAGCAGCTGGTGCAGCCTCCCAGCAGATTGCCTGTGCTGGCAGGCAGGCCCCACTGGAGCACCAGCTCCTTGGTAGATGTCACACCTCAGCAGCGGCTGCCGGCAGCTACTCCTGCAGGCAGAGAGGCCAGTGTCTGCAGCAGCCTCAGTGTGGCCCTGGGCTGAGTAGGTGAGGAGTGGAGCAGTCTGTGGAAGCTCTCCAGAGTTACCTGAAGGGAGGGATGAAAAAGAAAACTTCTCTTGCCTGGTGCAAGTAGTGCTGGAGGAGCACCCAGACAGAGGCAGGAGCACCACTGCTCAGACCAGCACAGGATGTGTGCCAAAGACTTGAGTGGCTTAATCCAGGCACCACAGCACAGGGAGGCTGGTTTGGCTTGATTTCATCCTGGCTTTGGGGCTTTCTGAAATGAAGTTTAAGATTCCACATTATTCTCGTCCTTAATCCCACTCTCTTTGACTGAAAAAACCCCATGGAATGAGATTATACAAAAATCTGTAAGGTTGATCAAGCGCTGACCTACTTTGCACAAAGAGGCTATTTGGGATACAATACCAATTGTACCTCCTGCCATGGTGCATTAACCAGCGCTCACCCAGAGCCACGGCACGCTCGGCACCTCTGGCAGGGAGGGGACACTTTGGGACCCAGCAGCTGTGCCTGGCTCGGTGGCACCGGCCTGACCCTGCCCTGGCACAGGGCAGTGAGAGCTGACAGCGTTGTGTGGTGATGCCATGCTCCAACACGGCAGCAGCTGCTGTGTTGGCCACGTTCTGCCTAACAACAGCAAATGGTTTGTGTTAGCATGAACGGATAATGAGTCATCATAAAAGATCCCGGCTTGTCTTCGGAGGAGTAGCAGCAGTCCCAGCACAGCCTCAGCACAGGAGATTAAGGACTCTGGAAAATCTGTCTCGCTAATTAAGACTTCAGGATTGTTCTTGGAGATGGTGTATTGGGCATCTTGCTTAAAAATAGCGGGTTTTTGGAGAAAGAACCCTGGGACAAAAAGCACACCATGTTCTGAATGCTGATCCCAGCGAGGCAGAGGGCACAGATTAGGGATGTGTGGATTAGGAGCTTGTGTCCTGAGCACTGCTGTACAGGGTGTAGGTACCTGATGGCAGCTGTCTTTGGCACACCTGGTTGTGCTACAGCTCATGAAATGTCACAGACATGTAGAGTAGCCACGTGCCAGTGATGGGGAGTGATTGTCTTCACATTGTGGGTCCAAGATTGCATAGGGAGACATTTTCCAGTAGATGGTGAATAAATAGCTTAAGGACTTTGATAGGATCTCTGGTTTGGTGCTTAACCAATTCCCTATTGATTCTTTAGATTTAACTTTAGAAAATCTTGTTAGTGCTTGTCATCATCTGCTCGTCTGTCAGAGCACTGGCTGCTCAAGGCCTGAATGTGAGAAGCTGGAGAACGCAGGGATGATCCCACTCTGGAAAAGGCCCCAAGGAGAGGGAAACAGTGGTCCCAAACCCCAGCACAGACCAGCAGCTGTGGAGAAGGAGGAGGTCGCTGATACCCTGCTCCATCCATGCTCTGTTCCCCCAAGAATCCTGCAGCTCCACAGCCAGGGAGGAAGGAGGAGCAAACCTCCAGGCTGTGGGAGATCATCCAAGCAGTGATGCAGTGCAAATTCCCTGTCATGACTTAATCTTTCTTTTTCTTCTCGTCCTCAACAGGATTCCATTGGTGAACCTGTAAAAAATATAAAAAAATAATGGGTTACCTGTACCTACCATTTCTGTTTACCAGTAGGAGACTCAAAGAGCAGCGTTCTATGGGCCAAATATATTTTTATAAAAATGAACACGCCTATAGGTAACTGCGTTGTCAAGGAGCACGTTTTTGGGAGGAGAGAAGGAAAGTGTGCAAGCAAAGAATCCCGTGGAGGAGGAGGAGGAACCAGCAAGGGATGGGAAGGGAAGGATGAGCGCCTGGAGCCCGGCCATGGACGGTGACTCTGAACCTGTGCCAATAATACCATTATGTGCCATGAACTGATGCAAAGACTTTGCAAAGAGCCGAGTCAAAAACGCCTGGAAATGTTGTGGAGGACGAGTGGGGCATCTCTTCTGGTGTGGGGTCATCCATTCCAGTCCATACACGTACATACATATGGTATATGTAGAGAGAAAATATATATATATATATACACACACAAACACTTTTTGTACTGTAGCAATTTTTGAAGATCTTAAATACTCATTTTTAAAGAAGATGTCATGGGCTAAAAGTCTCATTTCTTTAACATGCATCATGCAAACTGGGTGATCTGATGTTTTCTACTTTGGCAGCTTGCCTGTCAACCTATATGTGTATATATAGGTAGACATATATACATATATATACGTGTGTGTGTGTATGTATAGACATATATATGTATGTATACATATATATATATATATAATTTTGGTTCTTTTTGGAAATGCTTTCCCAGCGTTGCGACGTGACCGTGGTGGGAGACGGCTGGGGTTGTGCTGCTGGTGGGAAGCGGAGAAAAAGCTTCCCAAAACCATCCAGAGCACAGCTCAAGGCAATGCTGGAGGTGTTTCCAGGCTTCTGTATCCTGATACATCATCAAGGTCAATGGGAAGAAGCCAGAAAGCCTGGGCCTGCCCTGTGTCCACAGAGCTGTGATCTCCACCGTGCTAGGCATTACACCTCGGGGCTGGACAGGGAGAGTTTTAGGGATGGACTTCCAAAAGATGGGCCTCTCTTGGCACAGAAGAAAAGTTTTAGGAATGGGGAGTGGGAAGATTTTTGGAAAATGGCTTCTAAATTGGCCACAGCACCAAAGCTTATTCAGCCCTGTGAAAGAAACAAGAGGAAGGGGCTTGTTGCCTCCTGCCCCAGCCTGTGGGGCTGTGGGATTGAGAGAGCCTCTTCCTTTTTTCTCCTGGTCTTGGCTGGCTCTGCTGCAGCAGGAGAAGACACAGCTGGCTGTCCACAATCCTGGAGGTCTCTTAATAACGTTTAAAGGGAATTTTTGCCAGGAAAGCACGATTCTGCAGGCTCCAGTTTGGTGTGTTGCTCTAGAAACACGTCCATGCCCATCCAGCTCCCTCTGGGGTGGGTGGCGTTCGTGGGTGCTGACCCTAAACCCTCTGTCCAAGTCTTTCCATGGAGTCGGGTGCTGCCGTGCCGTGCTGCACATCAGACCCTGGGATGGGTCTCGCTCGGGTCCCTTCAATGTTAAATGGGTGGAAACGACAGCAGAGATCAGACCAAAGTCCTCCAGTTCTTTTTGTAAACTGCCCTTGGTAAATACTAGTGGTTTTTTAGAATTGTCCAGATCCACGTTTCTACTCCCCCACTGATTACTCAGCTCCTTTTCTTTATGATAATGAACGTGCAGTTTAAAAACAAACATAAAAAAAAAGTAGAACCCTGTGGTGTTGCGCATAGCCACGCGTGCGGTCTCTTGTTCCCGTGTCCTTTTCTGTCCTTTTCCCATGGAATTGCACAGTCTGGATTATTTGTCCTGAATTCTTGGACGCTGCCTCAGACAGAAGTCTTCCTTGCCAGCCCTGACAATTACCTGCGGACTTGAGCCAGCCATCCCCTGGGCAGAGCCGTATCTCCTGCGTGGCTCATGTCTGGCTCTCCAGAGCACTGGATGCCTCCAGGGAGGAGAGGAGACAGTGTCCTGCAAGAGCAGTGGCACCCAAAGCTTTAGCTGTCCCTGGGAAATGTGGGGAGTGTCTGTCCTTGGGAAGCATGGAGTCTGAGCAACTGCTCCAGGGTCATCTCAGTGTCCTGGGGCTTTCCTGTGATGCTGGTGTCAGTGGTGCAGCCCCTGCCCACAGGCTCCCCTTCCTTTGTGACTTCATGGGAATCCATCTGTGCCAGCTTTGAGCTATGTTCCTTGTGCTTCTCCCCTTAATCTTCCTATTTATTTCATTCCCACAGGTATTCCAGTGTAATCGCGGTAGCAGTATGACAAGAAATATATCTCAGCTCCCTCATTGCAGGGCATCTGAAGCAGCATTCTGTATTTCTGCATGGGTGGAACCTGCTGCCCACAGGGAAGTTGTCAGGCAGAGCTGGGAGATGCCAGGGCAGCACTGGTGCGAGTGGTGGTGATGATGGCAGTGGTGATGGAGAGGCACCTGGCTCACAGGAAATTCCCTGTGGAGCCGGAGAAGAGGAGGGGAAAGCGTGTTTGTATGTGTGTGTGTGTGTGTGTGATGTGTGTGTGTGTGTGGTGTGTGTATGAGAGAGAGAGAAGGAAGGTGGATCACTGTAACCCTGAGGATGGGCACAGGTTTCAGAGGACAGGACTGGCATGAGCTTCCCCTCAGTCTGCAGCAGGACATGTCCTGGTCTCCCTGGAGCTGAGCAGTGAACCAGGGAACAAAAGTAGATGCACAATCTTCCCTTATTTATAAGGACCAACAGCACTTGCACTTTATCAGAGGAAACCTCCCCCCATCCATGCTGGGCCTCTGTGGTGGAGACAGAGGAGGAGGAGGAGGAAGGGCTGGGATAGAGCCGCTGATGCAGTAATGTGTAAGGCAGGATCCATGCATCCCAAGGTCTTGCACAGTGAAGAGAAATGAACTGTGGTGATTTCATTCCCTCCTATTGATGAAAGCCAAAAAACAAGAAAAGAAATTAAAATACAAAGTCACATTTCCATGGCTTAGTCTATTGAGTAGATCTTCCCACCGTGGAAAAGCAGGGAAGCATGGTGTTCTCAGACACGCTCCTGTGGGAGCTTTGTCATGTTTTGGGCACATCATCTCACCCCGAAGTTCTGGAAGCTTGAAAAAAGAAAAGTTTTGTTCCTTGCTTTGCTGTAAGCGCTCAGCCCGCTGCTGTTTGTTTCTTTTCAGTTCATTTTCCAGATTCCTTAGCCCCTGAATACTCCCTGAGAAACACACCATGGCAGCCAAGAGGCTGCCACATTCCCCAGACATGTAATAGAGTGTCTGTGTGTCACTTGTGGCTCTGTCTTAGAGAAAGTGGTGTGAGACAAGCCACGCATGGCAAGGTGAGGTTGTCTCTCCTTGGGCTCTGCAGCAAGCCCAGGCTTCCCAGGGCTGTCCAGGACTCTCCTCCCTCCACATCTCTTGCAAACCCTGAGCAGGAGCCACAGGATGTGCTGCTCCCACCGGGCCAGGGAGTCAGTGCCACTGTGGGCTGTGGGATAAAGCCCCGGTGGGCTTTATCCTGCACCAAACTGAGCTGGTTTGGGGCTCCAGGTCCGAGCTACCATATCATGGCACCAACACGTAGGGCGGGCAGGGTTTGGTCCTCAATCCCCTGACCTTTGGAAGTCAGGGTCCCCCGAGGGCGGCTTCACCCCACAGCACCCCGGGCAGAGCTGGTCCTGGGCAGCCGCTCGTCTCTCCAGATCCGATCGTTTACCTTCACTCTGTCTTCCCAGCTGGAGAAAGGGCGGCCGGTGGGGGTGGCAGGAGCCGTGCTCCAGAGAACACCAGTGCTCCATGGGGCACCAGGGCTCCGTGGGGTCAAGGGCACCGAGCCTGCCAGGAGGTCACCGTAGCGATGGCAGAGCCGGCACGGGGACGGATTTCAGGTTACCTCTTCTCCACTGGCAGCTTGTTGCGAAGGAAGGTAGTTCAGCTGAAACGGTAGTTAAATAGTAGATATTCTACACATAATATATATTTTGTAAAAAAAAAAAAAAAGAAAAAAAAAAGAAAAAAGAAAAAGGAAATAGAACAAAAATATATCTTATCCTATCTCAGCCCGCCCATTTCAGGATGAACGTGGTTGGAATTTTCGTTCAACCAGATATTAAATCTGTACGCGATTTTTTCAAAACCAGCAAGAAATCCCTTGCCATTTCCGAGTCTGTGGGTTTGGTCTCCCGAGCTCATCTAATGCTTCTCACACATTTTTAAGAATTACTCTCAGCATTTGTAGGTACATTTTTAATAGTGTCACGAGTGGAGATAATATTTACTTTGAAAAAAAGTATATGTTGCACAAAAATGTACACTAAGGGCACAGATTTCTGACCCAGATTCTTCTATTTTAGGTTCCAAGGGGTTTATTTTTTTTGTTTGATAGGACATGTACAGTGAAGTTTACACTTTATTTTTATTTTGCCAAAACCCGTTTTCTAACATGAGACAGTTTTACTTTGTAACCGGTTTTACATCACTGAGTACTTCTTTCTTTTCCTGGGAAAACCCTGCACCAGGAGGCATCCGGTGGAAGCGCCGTTGCCTTTTGGCATTGTGGCTGCCCCACCCGCCCCTGGGGCAGTGCCAAAAGGACCTTTTCTTCCCGAGCGGTTTTTAATTTGTCTCTGTCCGTGGAAGCCGTGTATTTGGAAGCACTGTAAATGCCACCCTGTCCCCTTGCCCTCTGTATATTTAGTACTCTGATGTTGCTATTAAAACTGATATGAGAACCGCGCAGCCGCTGGTGACTGGGTTCCTCCGCGCGCGGCCACAGTCCCTGGGAAGGGGACAGGGTTGGTTTGGTGTCCAGGAGGATCTGTGTCTCAGCAAGGAGTCCAGAGCTTCCCTGAGGGAATCCTCCTTTCCCAGCTGTGCACACCCAGGGTGAGCAGCAGGGACATAGCTCTGCCTTCGTCCTGGGAAGAGGGTCTTGTGCATCCCCTTGGAGTCCCCGCCACAGCAGCACCACCTCCACACCCTGTGGCGCAGGCAGGAGGGTCCCCAGGCTCACCCAGTGTCCCCCAGGGCTTTGAGGGGACCCCATCTGCCTTGGGACAGCTGCTTGGAAGAAGGAAGACATTGCAAAGGACTGTTGGGGAGTTAATTAAACATCACTAATGATGCCTTAAACAAACACCTGTGAAACCACTTTACCCAGCTACATCTTTGACCCAAGGAGGAGTCCTGGCTGTGAGCAGGTCCCTGGTAAGTGGTGGCTCTGGTTTGCACTTTGGGTGTGGAGCGGGTGACGATGGGTCACACTCAGGCTGGCCCTGCTGCTGTGCTGCTCAGCAGATGGACAGACAGATGGACGGGCGGATGTGGGGACTGGGCAGCACAAGGAGGGCTCTTGCCAGGCAGCGGGGACAACTCCCACAGCCACCCTTGCACCCACAGCATCCCCCTTCCCCAGGACACTCCCCATGGCTGTCATCCTCACAATGCCATCTGACATGGAAAGGAGGAAAAGCCTTCAGTGGTGCCCATGTTGGCTTTGAAGAGGGATAGCCTGGGCAGACAGACACCAGCACGGCAGACAGACACCGGCCACTTGCATTCCCAGCCTTCCCTCAGTGCTAGGACCCACCACAACTCTCCATGCCAGGCCAGCACAAAACCAAGACCAGAGATGATGTCCAGCCCCAGCCCAGCCAAATCTCCAAAAGCTCCACTCTGCAGGAAACTATATAGAAAAATGAGGAGGGACAAAGTGAGCTGCTCTTCATTTTAGGGCCAAATTGCCAGTTTAAATCACTGAGACAATGTGTACAAGCGAACAGGATGCGAATGGCCTCAGAGCTGCATATATCAGCCGGAGAACTCTGTTCATTTCCAGATGCAAGTGGGATTTCAGGGCATGAAATACAGTGTTAGGCTCTCATTCCTTTCCCTGCTATTTATCACAGCCGGAAACGTACTCACCAGCCTGTGCTGTTCCAAGTGTCGCTGCTGGGAGCGTGGAGGAGAAATATTGTGCTGAGCTGTGGGAGAGGGATTGGGGTGGGACAAGGCAAGTAGCCAAAGGGAATAAACAGCATCCCTACTCCCTCCAACACCCATTGCCCCAGCAAGGAGCTGGGAGCATCCTCTCCTGCTGCTCATAGTGCCATGCAGCGAGGGCCAGGGCGCGGCTACCACACACCATGCCCTGGGTTAAACGGTGCCATGAGTGGTCCCCAGGGCTGGAGGGACGATGACAGGGTCACCATCCCCTTGTCAGCACTGGCAACTGTCAGCTCATGTCCCTTCCAGCAGTGCTCGGTGGGGCGAGGCTGGAAAATGAGGCTGGAAACAAAACACTACACACTGGTGCCGCAGCACACAGTTCTGATAAAAAGTAGGACTAAGCATTATCCAAGTTTAATTATTATAATTATACCGGGGCGAAGTAATTGCTGGGGATATTTTAAGCTTCAATCAACACGCTATTTTGAAAACCGAAGCCCTGATTTACCCAGGGCGAGGTGGTAACCATCAACAGGCACCCGTGCTGCTGGCAGCCAGAGGAGCCCACCGGGAGGGTTTGTGAGCTGCTTGGAGCTTCTTGTCTTAAAATAGGGATTGGGGAGGATGAGACAAGCAGAAGGGAAGGTGGGAAGGTGGAAAGGGGTCCCCCATGTCCCACAAAGCATTGACTAGAAGCCTGGGTCCAGCAAAAAGATGGGATGCAGGAGCAGCATCAGCTTCAGGAAGAGGAGCCATGCAGGATGGGCAACCCCAGCTCAGCGGTGGCTCTGAGGAAGATTGGCTGGGGCTGGATGATGTAGTGATGCTGAAATCATTTAAGCTTGTTATGGTGGTTTCTATGGCTCTCTGGCTGGATGTAACAAATTGTCTGCATCATTTTCCAGATGGATCGTTCTTAAATCATCCAGGACAGGCTGCAGGGCTCTGCACTGAAGCAGTGGAAGGCACTTCGGTTCAATAAATGCTGGAATGGTTCTATATCAAGTGCTATTTCTTATTAAAAGTGTAAGTACATCATCCCAGCTGATGGGTCTCACAGCCAAGATCTCCCTGCTCTGCACCCCTCTGAGTGCCCTTAGGTCCCCAAGGGGATGGGGGACAGGAATGGGGGGCCATGTAGGTGCCTGTGGTGGCAGGCAGAGTGGCTCTGCAGCAGAGCAGAGGGAACACTGATGGATAAGATTATCCAGCAGCTCACCCCTCCTCCCTGCTTCCCCCTCCACAGACAGGTACCAGCCCTCGGCACGTGTCCAGCTCCCGGCGGACGGCGTGGCCCAAGCGTGTCTGAACAAAACCTCTTTACTAAAACTGGAATTAAGTGACCCATCAGTAAGTTCTGCTGCAGAACGGAGGGTTCATCGCTGCTGTGGTCGCTGAAGCAGTGCATGGGTCATGCAGAGCCCCAGGGTGCCCTGCAGCACAGCGAGCTGCCAACGTGCCCAGCTCCGTCACCAAGCACACGCCCTGTGCATGAGGAGCGCTGAGAGAGCAGTTGGTTTGTGCCAGGCAATTTGTGCTAATAAGCAGTTCGAGGCAGCGACGCCTCTCAGCAGAGATGAGTTATGGCAGGAGGGCTTGGGGAGGAAGAGCCCTGAGGATGCTGCAGTGGAGGAGACCTGCATGGCACCCGTCGGCACAGCCCGTGGTGGGCTCAGTCTGTGGTGGGGCTTGTCCATGGTGGGCTCAGTCCAGAGTGGGCTCAGCCCATGATCTCCGCCTGCCCGCCTGGGATGGGCAGGGAGGTGGCTGCCCATGACTTGTGCTGTGGACTGGTTTTCCAGTGGGACTTCTCCTAAGGACTCAGGAAGTACATGCGAATGCAAAACCCAGGTTTCAAATGTCAGGCTTGTATTGGATCTAATCTTGGATATTTCTGATGCTGGTAGGGACTGAGCCCCAGGGCTGCAGGACCTGCTTGGCTCTGTCAGCAGTGACATGTCTCTATGTGTTTAATAAACGTAGCAGAATGAAATCCCTGTTGTTACTGCTCATCTTCCAAGTATGATTTTAACTGAAAACTGACATTTATCTTAGTTCCTTGTCAGGCCAAAACAGGGACAGAGTTTCTTGGGGGGTTTATTATCTTTCCTTGCAAATTTTCAGGCGTGAATAAGTGCTGTGACTGGCACAGAGGACGGAGGCGGGAGCTGGTGGTGAATGTCCTGGGAGCCAACTCCTCGCCTCTGCCTCAGCAGGAGCAGCACAGGAGGGGCGAGAGCAAAAGCCCTGGTGGCACTTGGGGGCAAGGTGACATCCCAGTGTGAAGGCCAGTGTGAAGTCCATGTGACACCCAGGTCAGCAGCACCGGAGCACAGCAGGGCATCACTCAAGCAGCAATGCCAGGGGACACACATCCACCTCTGCAGGCGAGCGTGAACTCTCAGGTGTATTTATTGACCTGTCAGAGGGCTCCGAGGTGGCTGACCGCACTTTCCCCCTGCAGCAATTGATTCCAGTCAGCTTAGATCAGGGAACAGTTGATTTCTCTGCCTGATACTCATTCTGGCCTTCTATAACTCAGTGTTTAGGAACAGATCACAGGATTCACTGGCAGGAGCGCGTCACCTGATGTGTGCGATGGACAGCACTAACAGGTATGGCCACATGTGGCCTTGGGGGTTTATTTTCCCAGAAAAAGCTGCAGTTAAGCAACATCAATTCAGCCTTTGGCTGCCAGTGAATGTTTCTAAGCTCTATGCTAACCCAGAGGACTGTTCTGCTTGTGGTGACACAGGGCCAACCCTGCCTGAAAACTGGGATCCAGCTCAGTCCTTTCCTCTGGGTCTCCTCTCTCCAACCTTGCAGGCTCTGTGACTGTGGTGATCAGGACTGGCCCATGCCCGGGCTGCACTGAAAGGGACACAATGCCTTTGGTCTCAGCCAGGCTCAATGTGGGCAGTCAGAGTGCAGCATCCCAGCCTAGGGCTGGCTGGCCAGGGGTCCTGAGTGCTTGCAGGTACAGGAACCAGGCTGCCACCCCCCCACAGTGCCTTTCCAATTACCAGCACATCCTTCTCTTAAGAGCCCAGCCAGAACTCTGCCCTCGCACTATAAAAAGCACAGCTTGACATTTGTTTTTCCCTGTCTATTTCTTATCCATGTTTTCCTTCTTGTTGCTTCAGCCTCCGCGACAATGTCCCAGCCAGCAGCTCGGTACAGATCAGTGGATTGCAGCCAGCACCATTTGTGAAATGGGTCTGTGAAGCCATGGGAAGAGCCATATCCATGTAACAGTCCATAAAGCTGTCCATTGGAGCAGTTAGCCATGCTCAGCCCCTGAGAGAGAAAAAGCCCCACATTCACCAATTTGCTTTCAATCAGCCCCAAGAGCCTCTTGGCCAAAACCATTCTGCATCCATGGATGCTGTTAATGTTTGGGCTGGTATATTTGCCCTGGCATTCTCCCAGGGGTTAAGGAGACAGGAGCCCTCAAAATCTGTCCCTCCTGGGCAGACACTGGCATGCTGGAGCTTTGCTGTGGCTGTTTGTCCATCACCTGGGCAGAAGCTGTCTCAGTGTCCCTTGTCCCACCAGCATTTTTCCAAGACCGGCAGAAAGCGTGGCTGAAAACCATTGCCAGGACTAGTAGCTTAAATGCCAATAAAACCCTTTCCCTGAGTGTTAGCAGGTTTTAGAATTGTCTGCCTTTGAATAATTGAGTCTCAAAGGCACTGAGGTCACCTCTCCTTGAGCAGAGGGGAGGGCAGAGCAGTGCTGGGCTGTGGACACATCCCAGAGCCGGCTCTGCCTGAAGAACGACTCTGCAGGATTGGAAGGGAAGCAGCCAAGAGCCCAAGAAAACTCTCTCCAGAGCCCACAGCGCTGCTGGGGAGACTGGGAGTGGGTGAGCAAGCTCCTCTCCAGGGGCACAGCCTGCTGGCAGGGACAAAGGCAGTGACAGCTGAGTGACACTGAGCAGCAGCTGCCAAAGCCCAGTGGCATCCTATCCCCAGGGGGCTGGGAAGAGACTGGACAGTGCAGCCTCACTGGTGGCAGCCAGCCAAAAGCCCTGGGCACATGGACAGAGCAGACAAAGCAGGGGGACAAGAGCCCCCCCGAGTCACTGGAGACCACCGAGTGTTGCTGGGCCCCACTGAATGGATTTGGAGCAGTTTGGTGGCCAAGCACCGCCCTCAGTCCCGCCAGAGAGACATGGAGTGTCAGCTCCAGCCTGGTTTGCAAAGAGACAAAAGAAAAGGGGAAGTGAAGGTTCCCAAGCTCCATGAAATTCCTTCCCAGGGTCCAGCTGCAGCCCCGTGTGAAGGAGCCAAGGGGGGGAATGCAGCATCCCCCGCAGGGGCAGGGCCAGTGCCACAGTTCCCAGGGAAATGAGGACATGGAAGCTGTGTTTTCAAGGTGAAAAGGATGAGAAGAGGGAAAGGGGTAGGAGAAAGAAAGGAGACATCGGTAGGATGCAGCAGGAACAGTACCAAATGGGCACTTCTCAACTTGAGGAAAGTTTGGGAGAGCCATTAAAGCTAGAGATCAGTGAAGGGGGAAATTGAAATGTTAGGGGCTGGAACGGAAAATTAGGCTCAGATAATGGCCCTGGGGTTTAAAGCCCCCTCCTATATCTGTTGTGAGGAGCTGTTAAACACTCCCATTGGAGATGTCTCTGTATCCAGCTACCCTAGCAAGCAAAATCCCCAGAGCTGTGGCACAAAAGGCATGGGGTCACAAGGCCCTGCCATGCTCCTTGGCATCGCTGATCAGTGCTGTAGATAGCAGGGTAAATCCTAGAGATGAAGGAGAGGCTGGAAATGCTCAGGCAAAGCAGCAGCAGTGAGACCCAAAGGACAGGATTTCCACAGCCCTTTCTGAAAAAGCCACAGAAACTGTCTGCACTGCTCTGGCCTTGTGCCCTCTTGCCACAGTACTGCCAAGGAGATGGGACTCGTGGCACCCACAGGCAGGTCCCACACTCAGTGCTGGGGCAGCAGCAGGATTAGGCTGAGCCTGGGAAGTCCTGCAGTTGGACTGGGGAGGCAGGATGGCTCTTTGAAATTAGGCAGAGTCAAATGCCTTTGATCTAAAATGGATTTGGAGTGGAGCTGGATGCGCTTGTCCACCCGCGTGTTCGCTGCCAGGAGCACTTAGCATGGCTGGCCTCCCTCTCCCACCAGCACTTCCAGCCAGCCAGCCTGGCCTGGAGCTGTTCCAGTAGGCCCCTTGGAGTAAAAGGAGCCATGGAACAACCTGGTTTAGTGTAAGGTGCCCCTGCCCGTGGCAAGGAGTTGGAACAAGATGAACTTCAAGGTCCCTCCCAACCCCAACCAGCCTGTGATTCTGTGACTGTAAATGCTTCCTGCAGCTGAATGGGGCTGACATCTGCTGTCAGCACTCCCACATCAAACACAGGTGCACATGGAGAATGGACACAAGCACAGGAAGCTGCTGCAGACCCTCTCCCTGCTCACATGGGCTGTGGAAAGCCAAGGGAATCCTGAACGCGGCACACATGGATGTGGCAGAGGCTACAGCTGAGCCAAAGCAGAGCTCTGAAAGTCAGCTCCCCTCACAGGCAGGTGTGCAGGAAGACAATTGCCTGTGGGGCAGGAACCTCCCAGCCTTGATTAGGCCAGGGGAGAGTTATTTAAGAGCCAGGTAAGGAGCCAGTGCTGCCTGGGGCTCAGCTCCTGCTTGTCCATTCTAGGGGCCCAGTGTTAGCTCATCTCTAGCAGGTATGTGGCAGTCAGGGGGAGTTGCTCCTGTTTCCCAGCTGGCATCACACACATTCCCTTCCAGCCCTCCTGCTGGTGGTGATAAACCTGGCTTAGGGAGAAGTGCTAATCTGGCAGTTGCTATGAGACCCACTTGATGTCTTTGATGCAGTGTGGAGGCAGGTGAATCATTAGGAGAAATATCAGGTTTTCTGGCACAGCTTGAGGAGATGCAGAAGTTTCCCGATGCTCTGTAAGATGCAAACACTGAGGTCCCAGCAGCTGGGACATGAATAGCCTGGAGAAGCTGGGAGCATCAGCTTCTCCCTGCCACAGTCTCTCCTCTTTGTGGCTTTCCAAACTGTCAGTCTCCAGCTGCTGCTGGCTCCTTACAGAGCAATGTTTCCCCGACCGGATTCTGAGGAGGGGCAAGCTGAGGATGTGCTTTGCTCTAATTCTGGCACCCTCTCTGCCAGCTGAGCCTGCTCCTGGGCTGCAGCCTGCGGGCCCCAGTGCCTGTGGCTCTCCAAAGCAAGTGCAGACAGAGCAGGGAATTATGGCTGGGAGAGTTGAAAATGCTGGCCAGGAAGGGCCAGTGCTACTGCAGTGGGGGGCAAGGACAGGATGCAGCTCGTTCCTCCTGGTCCTGGCATTTACCACAATCAGCATCACCAAGCTGGGGTCCCAGCTGTGGCCCTGCACTCTGCACATTAATTTATGTAACTGGGGGAAAGAACCAGCACAGCAGAAATTTTTAATTATGTATTTGACTGGAATAGTCTCTGTTTGAGTTCATGCAACGTTGGTTAGTTACCTCAGATAATTATAAATTTTACAGCTGGATAAAAAGTTATAAAGCACTGAAAAGGGTAGGGCATTTGGGATGGAGATATTCAGTCCCTCTGCTTGTTCTGGAGAAGGGAAGTGTTTTTGGGCTTTCCAAGGAGTCTCAGCTCCCACTGGCCCCTGAAGGTGGTTCTGCTGGCAGCTGTGTCCCGGCTCCCTCCATGCACGGCTCCTTGGCCAGGAACAGAGGCTTCAGTGTAAGCCACCGGTTCAACCCAGGCATTTCCTCACAGGAATGTTCAGTTCAATACAAACTGGTGCTAACTCATGGTAATCAACAGGCCCTCAGGCAGGGGATGGATGGTTGTCCTGGCAGCAGGGATTTAGGGATGTTCCAAAACCAGAGGACAGTGAATTTGGAGGGCTCATGGTGCAAATCCCCAGTATTTGTCTACAGACCCTCAAGTGCTAATTCAGGTTTTGTCAGTGAGGTTTTTTCCTCCTAGCACCCCTTTACTGAAAGGAGCAGAGGTTCAGGGAGGATGTTAATGATCACCTCAATGTTTTCAGTGTAACAGAGAGGGGTGTTTGCTCCCTCAGTGAAAGCCCTGGAGATGCTGAACCAGAGGGTGTTGCTCTGCTGATGGGGTCCCACTGCTGTAACGTGGCAGCCTGCAGTGCTCTGGTCCTTGGGGGAAGAAGGATTCAAGGAGGGAAGCATTAAAAAGTACCTGTTGCAAGGGAGTGGAACAGCATGGGCCATTATATACATTCAGAGTAATAGCTCAGCACAGCAGCAGCTCAGAGGCGTCTCAGGGTGGCACACAGTGAATAAAACTGATGGATGCTGCATTTCCCTGACATGCCAGGCTCGTGGTAGAGCAACAATGCTCCTGTGAGCAGGCACTGAGAGGCTGCTGGGGCTGGAAACATGGGGGGAAGCAGCCCTGAGCTACCCACAGAGGTTTTTGCTGCTTTTGACCCCAGGATTTCCTGGGACATCTCCTGGTGCCTGGCTGGGCTGCTGTCACACTGGGTCCGCCCCAGCTCCTCGCAGGTGCCCAACAGCCCTGTGTGGGAATCAGCTCTCCTCCTGGAGCACACCTGCCAGGATCTCTCCCTGGACAGCTTCATGTCCATACAATTTAAATTCTTGTTTTAAAGGCTGTGTGATGACTATGTTTGGGGCTGTTAAACAGAAAGTATTACCACGAGTGAAGGGTTAAGTGCATAGTGGCTCACGCAGATGTGAAGTCTCCTTGCAAGCATGCAGCCTTGCAAATGGAATAAAAGTGTTTTTTAAAGTATTTGAAATCAGTTTTGTTTATGTAATCTGACAAGTTATTATGCACAGTCCTTATCTGACTTCATGATTTATGGGAAAGAACCTCAAATCTATATTTAAAATTACTATTAAACACAATTTTTTTGCCTCTTCAGCTGAGATAGAAGCACCATTAGCAGTTGTTGCCCTGGAGCTCAAGTACTTCATTAGTTTAGGAAAATTAATTTTTTTTCCATTAAATCTTCCTAAGATCCTGATGCTATATTTGCTTGTAAAGGTTCAATAATAATTATTATTAAGAAAAATAAAGTTCAGCTAGTTGCGATCCTTGGTTTCCTCTTCTCGTTTAGCTCCTGGGGGTGTGTGGCTGTGGGTTTAGACCAGGGGATGCCATGCCACAGGGCCAGCTGTGTGTGGGCAGACAGACCTGGTAATGGAGAAGGAGAAAGCCCATCTGCTTCAGAGAACTTCATTTTGTTCAGTTTATTGTAATGATCTCTCAGAGCATTACTGGGAAAGCTGGGATTTCTGTGGCTCAGCTCTTGGTTCAGCTCCTGTCCTGGGCACTGCTTTGCTGGGTGGTGGGAGACGCTCTGGAAGTTCGTGGTGCTCCTGTTCTCCATCCATCTGCTGCTCCAGTCCTCCAGAGAAGTGGCTTTTCAAGTGCAGATGAATCTGAATTAATTTGGCTTTCTCTTCGTGAGCCCAGAGAAATGCCAAAGACTCTTCTCATGTCTCAGCTACTTCTGGCAGGTTTGAGCTCAGATAGGAGACAAGTTTCTGTTTTCATCCTCCTCCAGCTTCAGAACAAAAGAGCTGATGGCAGTTGTGCACACATACACGTGTATTGTTCCCACCTGGAATATTAATTCATGCTGAATTCAATCACATTTTGTTACATCTTCTTAGTTTAACTTTTTTCCCCTACTTGAACATTATTCCTACATTTTGATTTTAAAGTTGCTGGAATTGGGGTGCAGTTCCCCGCCAGGGGCTTCTGTCTCTCTGAGGATGCTGCAGGCATCATATCCACAATCCCATAAATATTGTGGAGAGGAGGATCCTGACACTGAGCTAAAGAGGGAGGCAGTGGTTATGTTCCAGAGACCCAACCTGTGCAGTGGGATTTGTGTAGACATTCAATTATGGACAGCACAGTAAATTTCTCTTTAATAGAGCCTTAAATATTCACTGGCAATATTTACATAAGCATTGTAACAGCTGCGAAAGAGTCATTAAGGACTACTCACAGAGATAATCTCGATTTTGAAATTCTTTTAATGTGCATTTTCAGAGAGATTACAGCCACAGCTATCTGGTCAATAAAAAGCCTATCCTCCTCCACACAGTCTGCAAGCAGCCTGGGAGGACAATCAAAAATAGCCAGGCAAAAGTATCTGGATTGAGCTGGGGTTTCTTCTGGCCCCTGTTCATTTTTTTTGGCAGCCAGATGCTGTTCCAGAGGGACATCATGTGTGGCAGCTAGACACCAAAGCTGTGCAATCAACCATACACGATCAAATAACCAATGGCCCCGGTGAAAGGTTTTCTTCATCCAGCTCAGTCCCTGGAGTTATTCATGTTTCTGAAGAGATGCAATAGGGATTCCCCTCTTCCCCACCTTCTGCACAAGGCATTTCCAGGATATGCCACAGGGACTGCTGCTGTGGCCAGTTGCTGATCACTGAGCTATTTTTGCAGCCAGTTTGTTGTTGTAGATCGGTTTGGTTGGTTGGTTTGCAGTTTTATAACCATCCTTGGCATCTCCTGCTGAAACCCTGCCCTTGGTACCTTCGGCTCAACTGCTGCTGCTTTTCTGTCTTGTGTACAAAGTTTAACCTCCTAGAGCCTTGCCTGAAATCTCTGTGCAAGAGGTTTGCTCCGTGGCTTCTCTGGGAAGAGCTGGGTTCCCATCTGAGAGAAGACGGAGAGACCCAATTTCCAAAGGCTCTCTCAGCCATTTGGCAATCAGGCAGTGTGTAACAGAAGATGAACACACTCCAAAGGCTGGAAGATCCCGACTCCTTCTCCTCCTTCAGCAGCTCAGTTGGCTGAGTGTGAGAAGACGCTAATTTGAGCTGGCAGAAATTCATGTTCACTTTGGAGGACAACAAGGCATCGGAGAATAGGCAGGAGCAGAGCTCGGCTGGAGAGCGGCTGCGACGCGCAGGGAGGACTTGGGCAGCTGCTCACTGTGGATTCCCAGGGAAAAGGACAGATTAAGCTGCTGGGCACTACCTAGCAGCTCAAAAGTCTTTCTCCAAGGCTTTGTGAGGTGCTGGTTTGTGTTTTCCTGGAGGGGAAGGAGTGGGAGATAAGGGGCAGGAGGCTGATGCTGGCAAGGGCAGTGTCTTCTGCAGAGTCTTCCTTGTGCAGGTGGCCAAGCAGAGCAGCAGGCACGGTCAGTCTGCAGACCCATGTGCAACCCTCTGGCAGAGGCAGCACGAGCCTTTTCTCCCTCCCCTTAATCTCACAAAATGGGAAGATTTCGGTCGGAATCGTCAAGAGATAATAAATATGGATCATGTTGTTTTACGAGTTTCCCATATGGAACAGCACTTTAAATTAAGCACTGTAAAGCTCAGCTGAACGTGGTGAAAGAACAGTCCAGGGTTGAGCTGAATGTACAATTGCCTTTCCCTTCCTCCCTGGTCCTGGTAAATCCAGCACTCCCGGAGCCGCAGTTGGAGCTGTCCCTGGTCCTGTGTGATTCTCTGGGCTAAGTTGTGGCAGAGTTTCGCCCCAGCAGCTCTCCTCGAATATTTCCTTGGAGTTTTACATGGCAGTTTAGCCCCAAACCTGCCCATTGAGAACTATCTCAGTAACTCTGCCCTGCCTCCACATCTGCAAAGTTTATAAAACTAACCTGTTTGGCACTGGACCTGGTTTGGCATGGCTCTGCAGGAACAGCCCTGCTTCCCCGAGCCAGGAATGTTTGGTTTGAAACCTCTTTAGTCCCATGAACTTTCTCTGCCTCCCAGGCTGGGGTCTGGACCTGGCAAGCAGCCGTGCACTCAAGCACTTGCTCTGGAACAAGCCCAGATGCAGCAAAAATTTGTTTCCTGCCCAGGCAAGCCTGGATTTCCTTCTGCTTCACTTTGCCCTAGCAAATTCTGCTTCCAGCAATGTCCCAGAGCCACTGAGCAGCAGCTCCCTGGCCTGGGGAGAGAAAGTCTTGATAGGGAGGCTGCTGCCTTGAGCTGCTCCTGGGGATGGGGATGGCAGCCAGAGAGTTTTCCAGGGATCCCAGAGTTTGTCTGGGCACTGCTGTGAGGATTCTGTGTGGTGCTGTGGACGCTGGGAGTTCCAGGACTGCATCCACCTGCAGGTGGACTTTGGGAATCTGGCTCCTTTCACCAGGAGTGGTTTGGTTTCCATATCCCTGCTCTGAGGTTCGCTGCAGGCAGTGGGGGCATCTTTTCCCACATCCCACTGCAGAGGCTCACTCATTTTTATGACCCTGCTTTCCTGCGCCTGCTTTACTCCGAGCCAGATTTTCATCCCTGGCTCCATAGAAACCACAGTTTTCCTGGGCTGTCAAATATTGTTTTGCCTGTAATCCCAGAGGAGACAAATGAAAATTTCAAAGTAAACACTTGCCAGTAGGTGTAGGGGAGAGGAGCCGAGACCCTCCAGATATTCTCCCTCTCTGCCAAGACTAGACATGCTCCTTTTAATTTCCAGAGGTATTTATAGCTCCTTCCTTCCTTTCCTATTATCTCCATGAGGAAATGGTGGAGGGGAAGAGAAATCAGGAAGGAACTGGCTCTGAAGTCTGTCGATGGGGTATTTCCTCCTTCCTTGTCCACTGTGATCCCTCCTGCAAACATTTGAGGCTGGAGCCTGTGTCACAGCCTGGCCCGGGCCAGAAAGGCATCCTGATGCTTGGGAAGATCCAAAAGGTGCTGGCCCAGGTGCTGTCTTCTCCTCTGCAGGAGAAGGGAGCTGGGATGGGGGAGAAAAGGGCAGAAAACAAGCTGTGATTGCACCTTGTGATTGTATTTGATTTGTAACAGCCAAAGCAATAATCGTGTTTGTGGAGCCAAAAAGGGAAGGGAGACAAATGGTTTAATTTGGATCAATATTAATTTTATGCAATTTAACTTTTTATTACAGGAAATCGTTCTATTATCGTTCTAGGGATCCATCAAGGAAGAAAAAAGCCCTTTTAGCTCAGAAAATGCCCAGCTGACTGGGGAAGGTGTTAGTGGGCTGAGGGAATTTTTTATTACTTCATGTTTGATCAGCCACGCGTTTCTGTGTGGAAGGAACTGGTGCTTGCAGGAGCAGGAGCAGCAGCAGCTCTGCAGGGATGGGAAGCAGGGATCTCTGCCAGGATCACTGTGGAGAGCAAGGGTCAACGAGGCACCTGAACCCCTGCTCCACTGCTGGCTTTTCCCTGGCACTTGAGGCAGCCTCTAATCAGGAAAATGTCTGAAAATTTTGGAATTAAACCCATGGCATTTGCTTAGAAAGAAGCAGCAAGGATCCACGCCCCTTGTCCTCTCTCTGAGGAGACATCCGTGCGACGAGTAATTAAACTGCTGTGGGCTAATGAGAAGCTTTGTTGGCATCTCTCATCTTCTGCTGGGGCATCATGACCCACAGGCTCGGGGCTGACATTGATGCTCTGATCCAGCCCCAGCCCCTGGTGAGAGCAGGGCTGCAGGCAGGGACCTGAATAACTTTCTGGTGGCACTGAAATGAATGATGCATGTAAAATGAACAAACCACTGTGGCTCCATGGCGAGTCTCACATCCCCCACTGACCTTTCCTAAACACTGAAAGGCTCCTGTGGACAAACCCAATCTTTTCCTTACAAGTCTGAGAGAGGTGCTGCCTGTTTTGCTGAGTTTAAAGACTTGAGAAGGTCATTAAAACTAGAATGTGCTCGGTTTCAGCGATGCCCCAGCACCGTGCTGGTCCCAGTGGGATGTGGGGGCTGGGCAGTGCATGCTTGGCACATCCTGTCTTGATTTGGCATGGAAGCCCAATTCCTGCATTTGTCCCAGGGAGATGTGGCTGACAAATCCAGAGTGTTGGCATCCTCTAAAGCCATTCAGTGTGAAATGCTGTGAAAGGAGTTCTCACAAGTGCCTGGTTTAGCTCTTTCTCTCCTCAGTCTGCAGAACCACCTCACCAGTACAAAGACATTAACTGGGAACCACTGGCAGCACCTCACACACATGGCGGACACAAAGTGTTAAACACAGAATTTATCTCTCTGAAAACTGGTACAGGCTTTGAACATTGATTTTTACCTTAGGGCTAACGTGTTACTTTGGGGGAAACGCTGTAGAATAAAGGATGTTTTGATCTGTTTTGCTTTAACCTTTTTAAACACATCTCAAGCACAAATGCTGACTGCTCCTTTGCTACCCGTTTTTGATCACCTGCAACGTTAGGAGGAAGAGTGGGGGGAGATCAGAAGGACAGAGGGGTTCCTGCTGCCTCCAGCAGCTCAGGCCACAGGCTGTGGCTCAGCATGTGCCCACTGGCCACGGGGATGACACTGGGCAGATGCTCAGCCTGTGACAGGAGGGAGCAGCTGTGACACAGCACGGTGACCAGGCACAGCCACACATGGCCAGTGTGCTGCCTCGGGGTTGATCTCCTCTGCTTCCAGCATGCCAGGTGCATCGCTCAGGCTCAGGGCCCTCAGCATCCCCCACCAAAAGGGAAGTGCCTGCAGGGACCTGGGGGTGCTCAGCATGTCCAAACACAGGTGAGCTGGGTGTGAGCACAGGGGTACTTGGGAGCCATCGCTGGCCTCCCACCAGGGGCTGTGACCGTGTCCCAAAGGCTCACATGGGGCAGAGCCCAGGGATGGGGCAAGTCTTGAGTCCACAAAGGGATGAAGAAAAGCATAGCTTTGGGTCAGGTCTTCGCAGAGGGCACCTCTCCCTGTGCTGACACAGAGATGCTCAGGCATTGTTCCAGCTGAAGATTTTTGGCAGGAGCAGCAGGACAGCCAGAATAGCTCCTGCTTTCTGCACAGGCCTGAGGGAGGTCTGTCTCTGTTACTTCTTTCTGAGAACCACAGAGAAACCCATCAGAGACAGATGTCCGAATTTTAAGGTCATTTGTTCCCTTTTTATATAGTAATATATTAGCTGAGCAGAGCAATACTCGGTAAGTGCCTTAGGACAGCAGAGCTGTTTTAGGGAATTGGCTGAGAGATACTATCGCTCCCTTAAAGTGCAATAAATAAATGTACTTTCCTCTTCAAAAAACATGGGAAAGCTGTGCCATGAATCTTCCAGAAAGTTAGAAGGACTTTGAAGCATTTGGTTTGAGACATAATCACTCATGTTACACATTTAAAAACAAGCAAACCGGGAAAACAAACTGCAAACCTTTCCTTCATGTGCAAAAGTTTGGGAAAGTTTCATTTGTCAGGGTGAGTGATGGCAGAGAGGGCCCAGCCCTGTGCCCACATCTGCATAAGGATTGCATTAGGGGAAAATTGATGGGTTTGTAACATCTTCCACATGCTCTACTAAATTCCTTGTGTTTTGCCCTACTTTCTTCACAGCGCTGGGGTTGTTGGGCTGTGTAACACCTCTAGAACATTTATGGATGAGCTCCTGGTGCCACAGGAGTGACAGGTGCCCCCAGTGGCTCTGCCCTCATGCCGTGGCAGGGGAGGTGCTGTGCCGGTGGGGGAGTCCCCATGGAGCCAAATCACCAAGCAGAGGCTGGGAGCAGACACAGGGTGAAGACTCCAGCACCACGACAGATCCAGCCCTGTGATGGAGGCAGTGTTACTTGTTCTGAATGCTCAGACTTCAGCTGAATCTGATTTTCACAGATGCCATTTCCCTAGCAGCGGGTCTCGAGCATCTATCTCCTTGGCCAGAGTTCTCCTGCTGCAAGCCAGGGCTGGGCCAGAAAGCCTAGCTAAGAGCTTTCCCTCCATCACAGCCATCTCTCAATGACCCTATTCATCAGCTAACACTAAAACAGGGAACAGAACCAAGCAGAAGTTTTTCGGGACAAAGAAAGCCGGCATGTAAGATTATTTGGAAATAAAACTTATTTGGAATTCATTGTTTCCTTGCAGCAAATCACACTTTTAAGGTAAAAAAGCCTTTTGACTAAGTGCAAAAGCTTGTACTGTGTTCCCCTGTAAAGAAAAACGTGTGATTTGCTCTGCTTTTAGTGCAGAGCCCTCCCAGACCTACAGAGCAGGACTGTGGGTGGACTCTGCACCTTAGTCTTGCCCAGGGATGTGGCACAGGGTGGTCAGTGCAGCATCTGCCCAAAAAGCCCCATAAATGCTCCTGGGGAGCCCAGCAAACCCTGCTCCAGGTCTCAGCAGCTGCCCAGGACTGGGATCACATTGAGCACTTCCCTCCATCTCTCCTGCCTGTCTTTGGTCATTCCACCCCATTTTCACTTGAAATGCGGCAGAGCTCACAAATTCCAGAGGAAACAGCTTGGCATCTCTTTCCCATGAAATCTCTCCAAAAGGAGGCAAAGCAGCCAGCTGCTTTGGATATCTCCACAAGGTTCCCACACTGCGTGTGGTCTGTCCTTGGCCGCTGCTGTGCTTTTGTCCCCACTGTCGGGAGGGTGCTGCTCCCCACCAGTGCCCAGGGACTCTCCAGCTGGGTCATGATGGTGTTTGTAGCCTGAAACAGGGATGAACCACAATTTGTTGTGTCAACAGTTCTCACTCTCAGTGGTGTTCACCATCCTGAGGCAGCAAAGTGCACAAAAACTCTGCGGGTGAAGTGGAACAAGGTGAAACAGCCCCTTCCCAGGGCTGCAGTTCCCAGCAAATTTCCCTCATTTCAATAATAGAAAAACACTTCAGTGTATTCCTGACATTTTCACATCAAAACATAATTATGTTTCACTATTCAAATATTTAGAAGACGGTTCTTAACCAATCCTTGCTCCATTAATTTTTCCTATTAATTATGTATAGATTTATAAATAGCAATATAATTAATATTTAACAGTATTTTTATTAGAGAATTTCAAAAGCTTATTGAAAATCTGCATATCTGAAGCCCTACCTTTTAAGTGGAAGGACAGTTTGCTGCTTCATCTTCTTCCTCACTCTCTGTCTTATCAGCTTAAACACTGGCCACACTTCTTCCAGGGGAGATATTTTTAGTTCGGGATTTTTGCTTTTTCATCTTCATTTGTAGTGGGATATATAATTGGGTGCTGCTAATTACAGCTGATGCATGTAGGTTTTATTCCCAGGTGGGAGTCTGGGCAAGGGCTGCGCCTCTGCCCAGTCCTGTCCCAGGGGAACGCTGCACCTGAGGCTCTGGCTGGGTAATTAATCACCGTGAAGCTGATTGAATTCCTCCTGGGAGGGCTCAGAACAGCCTGGCAATGTCCTTCCGACTGCCTTAGGCTGGGATGGCTGCAGGGCTGGCGTGTGCCTCGGTCCCTGCTGGCACAGGGGCTGCCCTCATGCCCTGCTCACTTCCAAGATCCTTCTCTCATAACCAGTGACCCCGGTGGGCTGTGCCATTCGAAGCCCAGCAAGGAAAACAAGCGATGACAAAAGAGGGAACTCGGACCCAGCAAGCAAACGGTGGGTGCCCAGATGCCGAGTGAGTGACTCACCACAGATCTTCCCCTCTGTGCCAGCTGCCATAACGCAACCCATCTGCATGTTTGTTTGATTTGTGATGCCTTTTACTCTCCCGACGGCATTTCCTTCACCTGAATGAAGTATTCCTTGCCTTGGAACATTGGCACAAGATTTTCTCAGCCTGGTCTTGCTTGACTCATCGCTTCCTTGCTGTTTTCTGAAACAAAATTCCAGGGTTTGTTGCTGATTTTGTGCAGAGCATAAGGCTATCCCAGTGCTGCTATCCCAGCAGGATCCCTGACAGCTGCATTCCAAGCCTGTGTAATCCCAGTGGGGTTATCCCAGTGAGGTTA